>JAVTVY010014460.1:0-60961 GCA_036873755.1 Hanleya hanleyi
TTTATGACCGGCTGTAATTCCATCTCGTAAAACGTGCCTAGCAACGGTTCCCCTTGAAGATCTTCCAGTTCATAGACTCGCCGCTGTCGGGGTAGGCGCCGTTTAATCAGAAAGTGCTCATCGCTCCAGTTGGGCAAGTAACTTTTCTCGAACTTGCCCTTGACTTTACTGATCCGTACAGGGTCCCCGACCTTGAACATCTCCTTCGTCGTTCGCTGCGATGGCCTGGGATACAAGACACGCCGGACTTGGGCTTCATTGCGTTGGGTCACGGTAATGGGGGCTCTCTGTATACTTCGATGATAGGCTCGATTGTAACCCCTCACCAGTTTCGGGAAAACATCGATGTACCGCCTTGTATTCTTATAGGTGAAATATTTATACATGCGACCTTTAAATGTCCTGTTGAACCTTTCCACCACGGATGCCTTGGTCTCGTTGTACGTATGGAAGAAAAACACCTTGTGGGCTTTCAGAAAGGCTTGGAACGGTCTGTTGAGGAATTCCGTGCCTTCGTCGGTTTGCAAATACAAAGGTTTGCGCTCGGTCTTGAAGATGTCTTTGAACGCCGCTATGAGATTCGCCCCCGTTTTCGTCCGGATGGGTACCACCCACGCATACTTGGATAGGATATCGATGCACGTCAAGATATACCGATTCCCATCGTTGTGTTTGGCAAAGGCGCTCATATCGACCAAATCCGCTTGCCACTGGGCATCTATTCCTCCCACGATGACCCGGTTCCGTAGAAAATGGCGACAGACAGCTCGATGTAAGGTATAGGTGTCTTGTTTTCTTAACCAATCTCGGACTTGGGCACGTTGTATCCCCTGGGGTTTGGCCGCTCGATAGAGAGCCGACAATGCACTATAGGCCGCCGGACTGTCGGGACTGTAGTATAAGTTATCCAATACCTTCTCCCAGCGCTTCATGGTGACACAATGATGATGGACCCGGAGAGTATGGTTTATTTATAACGGGTATATCTTGGGCCGGAGTTTCTTTCTAATTTTCTTCATTGGCTTTCACAGTGTCCATGGTCAATGACCAATCCAACTCGTCTGATGACCGCTTGATAAACACTTCATCCACATCTACCACGGCATCTTCCAATGCAGACCATAGATCAGGGTGAAGGGTAAAATGCACTGTACCCCCATCTAGCCGAGCCAATTGAGCAAAGAAAGGGCCGCGTCGGATATACACATCGTGACACAAGTGGATGAGATCGTCGTCCAGTTCACCAGACAACACCCGTTTGAATTTGGTCCAGCCCTCCCGGGACAGACGAATGTGAGCCGGGCACGGTTGTGTAGGGTCCGCATCACAGATGTCTCCCACGTCCTCCATGATATCGACCTTATCCGCATACACGTGCAGGAAAACCTCGGGGGTCAAGCTGAGATACGCCAGTATCATATGCTCCGCCATGGTCAGTACATGAATGGTACCAGATTTGACTGTCTCTCGTATTTATAGGGACAACCCCGTGAGATCAAAGGATCAGGTGGTCATGTCACTGGGCTGACTGAGTCTAGCCGGGTAATCAATGGCATCGTCGTCGTCGGGTTCATGTAGTTGTTCATGGGGTTCAGCCAGCGCGTCCTCCATAGCACGAGCCCACCCCAACTCGTCTGATGATCGCTCGTCCGGTGTAAACAGCTGGTCCACAATAGGCACTACTTTCTCCAAGGCTGACCACAGATGGGGGTCTAGGGTGAAGCCTCGCGTGGGGTCTTGGTAGCGGCCCAGGCGTAGGAAGAGGGAGGTACGGTATACGTAGATGGCATTGTCTATGTGGATGAGGTGTCCGTCGAGCTCACCGCTCAACACCCGTTTAAATTTGGTCCAGCCGTCACGCTGTAGCGTCACCGTATTCGATACGGTCTCAGCTGGCGCCCAGCAAATAGATCCACAGTCTTCCATCAGGGTGACTTTATCTTCATAGACGTGCAACCCCACCCGGGGTGTAAGGGGCAGGATGGCTCGTAGGACGGATGACATGCTTGCTCCAATGTCGAACGGTGAATGACACACACTCTGTCTGACCCTGGTATTTATAGTGTCAATACCACAGCGCCAGGGTCAATAGGGCACAGACTAGTATGAGGCCAACCAGCCGGCTGGTTCCGGCGTGAGCGCTCGTGGTCCATAGCCCGAGCATCAAGGATGGCTGTCATAGTCCAGTAGTGGTGAGTGATGGCACGCCTCTCCATCGAGTGCACTCTGTGGAGGACCGCTTCTGTGAACTCGTCCAGGATCTGGCGTCGTCCCTCGTTGTCGTCGCCATCTGCAAACATGGACCGGACCACTGCTCGGTAACCCGTGAATGAATTCACCACGGTGGCATACTGTAAAATGCGAGTCGCATGGGGCTGGATCTCCGCCATGGCTCTGCAACCGTAGAAATGAAGGTGTAGGATCCAGAGGACGTGTTTTATAGACCAGATGTAGCTCTACGGGTGTAGTCCGTGATACGTACTATTCTGATGGGTTAGTCCAAAAAAGGGAGCAACAACAACAACACAGATTACAGGTCAATCCTTTTTATTATGCGTGAACATCATAGGAATGCATGTACTGACCTGTCTGTGGGGGTTTCCCACAATGGCGTTCACCTTCGTGTCTTTTCGGGTACGTCCGTGTCTTTTCGTTAAAGTGCGTGTATTTTCGGTAAAGTCCGTGTCTTTTCGGATCGGTGACGTCCGTGTCTATCATCCGGGTACTTCGCGTCTGCGCAATGCGGCTCAGTCGTATACCAGTACACCAGTACAGTCTCGATCCTCGACTTGGATTACCAGCTAGCGTGCTATAAAAGGGAAGCGACCTTGCCGTTTCATCAGACAGTCTGTCAACCACCAAGATGTTCACTTGTACTACTTGCCAGAAGCAGTTTACTCGCCCAGAAGATTTACGACGCCACGAGGCCTCCATCCACAACGGTGCACGACATACTTGTATAACCTGCACACGGTCATTTAATCGGGAGGATCATTTACTGCGCCACGAACGCTCAGTCCACGAGGGCGCGACGGAACAATGTAAGGATTGTGGTGAACTCTTCAAACGACGCAGTCAGTTAAGACGGCATCAGCGTTTGATTCATGGCCCGTCTCCACGGTTTTGGCGACAACTTCCTACTGAAGAGGAGCCGCGGAAGGTCAGACCCAGTGAAGATAAGCCCGGGGAGACGAACGCCACTGGTGATGCGATGACGGAGAGCCCGCCTATACCCACAGTTGGGAAGAGCCTGGATTTCCAGCCGGACCCCACCGTTACGGTTTCAAGTCATACGTCATACATCGAACATTTTCTGGACGAGCCCATAAATGTTCCTAGCGATCTCTTACCCGAATATCATCCAGAGAGTGACATCTCTCGGCGCCATTGGACCATGACACGGCACTGTTTCCACCGTCATCGCCCTATTCAAGATATCTACAATTTCCCACTGACCAAGCTCACCCGTCTACGCAGCTACGTGGAAACCATCTTCAATGACCAACCTACGGCCTTCACATTAAATGTAGCATTTGGGTTCATCTTATGCCATAAGGTGACGGGTGAATTGCGCTATTTCTATTCCAGTGCCATCCACCCAGTGTACGACCAACCGTTTACCATCATTCACCGGAGGTCACTAGAGATGATGCTGGACCAAGTGGAACAACTGGATGCCTTGAGATGGGCCCAACAACAACGACCCAGCACACAATGGGTGGTAAAGAGGGTGACCAATGTTACGTTTTTCGTGACCAAGACGACCAATCAACCCATCGGGTGAATGCGTCACCCATGCACTGATGAATACCATAACATGCCGTACATACTCTCTATGTCTACATGCTGATCATTGACTTGAGCGCAGTAAACACTTGTGCCTGATGTGACGGTGCGTTGAATAATAAAACACGGTGTTTGATATTTCGAATGCGAACATACTAAACATACCCAGGGCGGCTCCCCCAGCCTGGGAATGATGTAACATTGGGGATAATAAACTGTATGAACATTGCTGAACTTGTCGTTATTCATATTGGACCGTCTGACCTTGGAGGTGACCTTTGACCTTTTGACCCGCGCGTACGCACTGCCGGGGATGACGCGCACTTCCGGGGATGACGCGTGATGACGCGCGCGCGCCGCTCGCGCTGGGGCGGGCCAGGTCAGTGGAAAAGTGCCGGAGGTTGAACATACGGACGTCTAAGGGGAAAAACATGGGAACTCTTCTATGTTTGGAGGTAGTTTTTTAGTGAAAAACCCGGAAGTGACGTCACAACCCCACCACGTGACCTGCGCAGCAGAATGGAAACGACACCCTAGTGTAACTCCCTCACCTAGGCTTCACATGGATACTCGATCCCATCGACCCAGTAGTAACTCCCCTAGCTCCAACACGTCTATTTCTATACTACGGCCAGACTGCGCATGCGCAGAATGCCGCTAGTTCAAACCCACTAGTCCAGTCAGATGCCCCTTCACTTTGATACCTCACTCGACCCCATTGGACCATTCGTGGCTCCCCTAGCTCCAACACGTCTAGCGGGACCCATACAGGGTCCAGTTTTCGACACTAGGTGACCCCATCCCGACAAAAATGGCCAGTTTTCGACACCGGATGTGCCGCCATCTTGAACATACGTGCCGCCATCTTGGATATGTCCCATAATGCACCAGGTCAAAATACTCGCTTCTGATTGGACGAGAGCTCCATGGCGGATTTGAAATACTCGCTTCTGATTGGACGAGAGCTCCGCATTGCATCTGCGCATGCGCAGAATGGCTACCGCACACCCAACCCATTAGATGCCCCTTCATCTAAGCTTCACTTTGATACCTCATTCGACCCCATTGGATCATGAGTAACTCCCCTACATCCCAAAACGTCTATGCGCATGCGCAGAATGACGCTAGTTCACACCCACTGGTCCAGTCAGATGCCCCTTCACCTAGGCTTCACTTTGATACCTCACTCGATCCCATTGGACCATTATTGGCTTCGCTAGCTCCAAAACGGCTATTTCCATACCCTTCGGCCACCGCGCATGCGCAGAATGGCGATATTTCAACCCCACACCCACCCCATCAGATGCCCCTTCACCTAAGCTTCACTTGGATACCTCATACGATCCCATTGCACCATTATTGGCTTCGCTAGCTCCCAACACGGCTATGTTCATACCCTTCGGCCACCGCGCATGCGCAGAATGACGCTAGTTCACACCCGCTAGTCCAGTCAGATGCCCCTTCACCTAAGCTTCACTTGGATACCTCACTCGACCCCACTGGACCAGTAGTCACTCCCCTAGCTCCCAACACGGCTATTTCCATACCCTTGGGCCACCGCGCATGCGCAGAATGGTGACAACGCCCAAGCCGCTAGTCCAGTCAGATGCCCCTTCACATAAGCTTCACTTTGATACCTCACTCGACCCCATTGGACCATTATTGGCTTCGCTAGCTCCAAAACGGCTATTTTCATACCCTTCGGCCACCGCGCATGCGCAGAATGACGCTAGTTCAACCCCACACCCAGCCCATTACATGCCCCCTCACATAGGCTTCACATTGATACCTCACTCGACCCCACTGGACCAGTAGTCACTCCCCTAGCTCCAACACGGCTATTTCCATATCCTTGGGCCACACGAGTTGTCTCCCTTGCGTCAATGTGTGCAGATGGCGCTACGGTCGACGCCGTGATGGGGAAAGGGCGTCCCCGCACCATCCTGGAGCCGCCATTTTGTTTGTTGTTTTCTTGCGGAGATACACGGGACAATAAACACTCGACCCTAGGGTGGTACAGATGCTAGACTGATCCTATTAACATGGTACAACACCTATAGATTATGTTTATTACTATTATATGGCTTAGAGGTTTTTTTTAGGGTAATGTGAGGGGTTTTTCTCCCCGTGACGTCCCCACCGCCTCGTTTGCTCCCTTGCGCCGTCTAAAAACACTGCCATTTTACAAGTAATTAATTAAAATTAATTAATTAATTAATTAATTTATTAGTACCCATCCTCCGTATGGCAGAACTGTACAACCCAGAACACGTCTAGACATGCCTTGATCACATGATCGTCACGTGATGAAGTTCCGCCCCAAATACGCCCCAGGGAGGAACAAAACAGTAGGTCAATAAGACTCGTAATGCCTTTACACTACTACTGACGACGAGTGAGTCCACAGACTAGAGCAGACTGTTGTCCGTATATATCCTATATCAATAAATATCCATTAAACTTAAGTAAGTACTGGTAAATACGATATGACAGTATAAGAATTACAGCGAAAATTGTCTCCAGATACCACAAAGAAGACGAAAATGGATAGCTATCCAGAGATTTCAGATATAGTAATTTAAACAACGCTATCCAGCATGATTACCGTAATTTCATGTTCATGTCGCTGTAACCTCGGGTCTCTTCGGCCCTTATTAATCAAAGTAATAATCTGCTAAATAGTATAGATTCTTTGTTAGACTGCATCATATTTTTATGAACGAACGGAGCAAGAGGCTGCCCGTAATGTAACAAAATCTTCATGGGCTTCAGTATACGAGTGTCCACATCTGCAGAAATCCAAAACATAGGAGACAGATTTTGAACAAGTAAACGCCACATTACAGACATATCCAACGTTAGTCCACGTGCCTCTTGTCTTGACCAAGGGAGATAACTCTCCTGACAATTTTGAGAGAAAATTGTTGAAGCGCGATGACCAGAAACGAAATTCATGTACCTTTTTTCTCACCTAACTCAACGGGATTTCACATATGGACAGTTTGTATTTTTAACAAAGAGACATAGGAAAGATTCGGTATATATCGCTAACTGAACGATTTTTTAACGAGAGTTCGCCGATCATTTTATTCTGACAAATATTTTTTCGATGACAACAACAAAGACAACATCCATATCACACCATGATTGTGAAGTTGCGTTGTGTTAGTGTCCGCATGTGTGTATGAACCGGGCTTAAGTTCTACAGTACTAGAGACTGTGTCCTCCTTTATCTTCAATTGCGATTTGTGAGAATGTGCTTAAAGATGATGCCTAACGCTTTTCTTTGAATGATTTATTGAAAGTACGATAAATAATCATTCTAGCCAGGAGCTGATTAGGAAGTACTGAAGGCAATCGGGCAAGCTCAATATAAAGGTGTACGTCTCAGAGATGAACATATAAGATCTGCTGGTGAAACTCATCTGCGCAAACCCAGTACAATCTTCCCTTGGCGACCTCATAAAGAACAAAATCGCAGCTACTTCTGATTGTCTGAAGCTCTGTACCACAGCTACTTCTGATTGTGTGAACCTCTGTACATGGTGTTAGATCGAACTGTCCCCAGCGATTATACTGCATCTTTTCATTATCGTTGACCTTGACATAAGCACATGTGTCTATTTATCTATGAACCGTCACTCCCAAGAAGCTTTCGTCTCGGCTCATTAGTTCTAGCGTCCGACGATCGCCAACGAGCCCGTCGTCTTTGTTAGAGTATCGGCAATTAAATCTATAGCGATTACACTCAAATAAACGTACTTGGAAACCAAAAACAAGAGCAAAATTAAACGACCTGGAATGCTACAAAATAATGAAATCATTGTAAAGACGCTGGGCAGGGGCCAGGATTCAAACATTAGAAATCGATTGTATACTGAGATAGAAATCTTTTTTCCTCCCGAGTTTATTCAATCGTAATACATTTTCTATACAGCACAGATATACAAAACATTCTCACAATATGCGTTGGAATTTGATATCACTCCATTGTATAATCAAACGCAAACAGTTCAATCCATCTACCCCATCTATCACTTAATAATTTACTCTCTTCATGAAATATTAATTTCTCTGTATTATAATAATATTCTAGTTCCTTATAGAACAAACGAATGGCAGGTTTGAAACATTGACATCTAGCACGATATGAATAAAAATTTGCTAGCAAATATACTAGGTTGCATACATCGCCATGGCCGATAAAGCCAAAAATAATACTTTCATGTGACAGGTGTAATCCGCAGAGATAGAAATCTTTCCAACTTGTGCCTGGGGAGGGTGCGTGGGGTTGGTGGTTTAGGGTGACATGTCGAAATGTGGGGTCTCTTTACATAACCTCATGCTTTATATGGGTGTGTTTCTAAATAAAGCATGAGTTAAATAGAGACTCCATATTTCGACATTTCAGCCTAAATCCCCCTCCCCTCCCACCAAGCCAAATCTCTTTTGGGGGCGGGGGTGCTGTGGTATCAGCTCAGTTAGCGGCATGGTATCATCAGGCACCAAAATGTCTGGATTAAACTCTGGTCACATTAACCGTACAGGCGCGGATGAAAAACTTGGAGCCTCAACAAAAAAAAACAAAAAACAACAGTTACACAATGCGGTGTATTATGGCATCTGTTATAGGTCGTATATCAGTAGCTGGGCTTATGACGACACGGTTCAGTTCGAGAGTTGACATGGATGTTAGTATGTCAGTCTGTTACTCATTAACCCTATCTGGCCTGGACGATTTGAGATGTATCGCAGCCTGGGCCGGGGGGGGGGGGGCGGAAAGTACCCCCCTATATATTTTCTCTATACCTCTAAGGCTAGAGCGCTGAAACTTACCACACAGTATCTTTGGTTCAAGCTCTACCGGGAAATGTAAAAAAATCCAAGATGGCCACCATGATGACGTCACAGTGACGTCATCTTCTCGGAAATCATTTTTCTGCCTTTTTGGGGTCGATTTTTTTAAATTTTCGATTTTTCTCTCGAAAAAAATCAAATAAAATATAGAATAATTAGTTTTGCATAAATAAAATACTTTTAAGGCCTTTTAGGCAAGGAAAATGTGAAGAAATGGAGCGAAAAGACATGGCCGCCATTTTGAATTTACCCATGATTCTCTGATCGGTGGTATATAAAAATAGGCTCATTATGACCCCAATAAGATAAGCTTAAAAGTCACCAAATTTCAGCCTCCTCGGTTTTGTCGTTTCGGAGCAACAGAGAAAAGTTCACTGGGGGGGGGGGGGCACTTTCCGCCCCCCCCCCCCCTCCAGGCCAGGTAGGGTTAACACATTTGCCCAATCATACATCTATCGTGACAACTACCACCAAATGCAGAGTAATTGCTAACAGACTGACTGATTTCCAAAATGATCGGAAGTTTATCTCTGGATATTCCTATATGTCTGTCTGCAAACCCTGATCAATCAGTCCAGTGTTGTCTTCTCTCCCGGATATTTACTCCACAAATTTGTATAAACCTAGTCCAACGTTCTAACTAGAGGTCACTGTACTTTCAAGATGTTTTACACCTGAGCGAGTAGAACAAATGTTTGCACTAGCATTCAGATCTAGAATGTTGTATACGCCGCTAAATGATGGATACGATCAGATTGTTGACCGCTCGGTCCGTTCGTCTGTTCCGAGTCCGGTATCCATCTCTGGCAGTGTTTTTATCTGTAGTGGCAAGTTACATTAAGATGGTGTGGGATGACGCATATCGGTATGGCGGCCAATAAGTCAAAGAGCAAGGTCAGTGAGACTCTCGAATATAATCTCAGAAACTGTTATTTTTATGGGTGGATACTTACGGTAAAGAGGTCAAAGATACGAGCGACTGTTGCCCCCAAATTAGGAACTTATCGAACATCCCTGTTTTCTCCAGTTCGAGCATGTGTATTGTGACCAAACTTCATGAATACATTAAGCTTATGGCAAACAAGGATCTTATCGTGGCCAACGGTTAAGGTCCGCGAGGACCAAACAAACGAGGAAAACGTTGAAAATTGATTTTCACTAATGCATGATCATTTAAGCCTACCTGGCCTGGAAGGAGGGGAGGAGGAGGGCGAAATGACCCCCCTATCAAACTTTTTGCGCTATCTTCGGAACGACGAAAACTGGAGAGCTGAAACTCCTTGACTTTATAGTTTATCACATTGGGGTCATGACGCTATTTGCATAACCCCCGAGCAGAGGATCATGGGTAAATTCAAGATGGCGGCTACGTGGGATACCAGAGAAGTGATGTTTTTGTCATATTTCTTCAAAATTTCTGGTTTTCCGCGATGAAAAGTGGGCAAAAACTATTTTATTTCACATCACATTAATATTTACTAATTTATCGTGCAGTTTTTGCGGAGAAATTGCATAAATAAAAAATTCGGAAAATTCGACTGAAATATCGACCCAAAAATGCCGTTTTTGAAAATGACGTCACTGTGACGTCATCAAAGCGTCCTTCTTGGATTTTTTACATTTTCAGGAAGATCTTGACCCAAGCGTATAGTGTGGTAAGTTTCAGCCCCCTGGCTCAAGAGGTAAAAAAAAATAATTAGGGGGGGGACCATTTTGCCCCCCCCCCCCCCACCCCCGACCAAGATACGTCCCAAAAAGCCCAGGGCCATATAGGGTTAAGGGAGAGTGATATGTCAGGTACTAAAGGGCAAGGGGCAAGGGTCAAGGTAAAAGTTAGGAATCACTTAAAATCGTTCTTTCCAGTTCGAAGTTGTTGATTTCGCCCAATATTTGGATAGACCGCAAGCTTGTCGGGGAGAAAGCCTTTTTTTGATTTTTGATATCAGATATTGCTCCAAACTGATGGAAACTGCGGTCGATTCTGTGTGTGTGTTTGGTTGGGGGGGGGGGGAGTGCTACGAAATTTAGTACTTAAATCGGTGTGCGAGAAATGAACATCGACGGCGCCGAACAGAAAAAAAATATTTCATCACGGAGTGTCTAACAGCTTTCATAAGAAAATCCAGGCTGATCGGCTATCGACAAGTCGGCTAGGCCTATAGATATGTAGATGTATATGACTCCGGGAAATATTAGTTACCGCTCACTGTACTTATCTAGCGGGACCAACAAGCCCCAGCAAATCTATCGAGATTTGATTTGACTGGGTTCGCGCAGATGGGACCGAGGTTTAATGGTGAGAGCTTTGGAAATCGTTGGGGTACATCGATTTCGATAGAATGTTTGAAATGTTACTACAGAGAGAGCACAATCGCTTTTATATTGATCGAGAACACTTTTGATAAACATGGATGAATATTATCTTAGCACTGTGATTGAAATCCTTCAAATATGGTTCCACAACCTGGGTATACCTGGATATCTTCAGTTTGGGAATTAAATTCCAGTTTTTTTAAGCTCCTCCTGATCTAAACTACACACCTTAAATGCTGAATACTCTCTCTGTATCTGACCAAGTTCTCTAGTTCGCCACGACCCCTAATTGAATTCGGTCAAGGGTACAAACCTGTTATATACACTGCAGTTCCGGGAACTAAAGCAGATGTAGGTGAAACCATATGACAAAATTGTCTGAACTTCCATTTAAGACAAGAAAAAAATGGGCACCGACAACTGAATGAGTAGATGCTATCACGGGCCGTACCAAAGCAAAATGTTTCGAACATAAAAACTTGGAAAGATTAGTTTCGGATTTCAGAAATAACAAATTCATATGGCATTGATGTTAGCTTTCCTCAAGGAAAACATAATTTCAACCAGCTTATTTGTAACTGAAATGACATTCTATCTGATAAAAGCAAATTCAGATTAGCAACAAAGATAATGGAATTTTGTACGTGAATGCAGTATGTAATGTGATAGAGAATTGAATACTGAGATGAATATTTAATTTTAACATAATTAACCAAATTTCTTCGTGGAATATAACATATACTTCTGCACTTCAGAACAAAGTCAAATTGTGAAGAAAACCTGGTGTTATACAACATTCCACACACATTAAATAAGTTCCATCTTTCATATACCAAACAAACGATAATTAAACCCACCCCGCCTTGGATAAGGATATCATTACCGTTCACTTCCAAAATGTGAACGGTGAAACTCCTTAAATAACAGTTTTATTTTCAAGTACTGCCTGAAAAAGATAAAATGCAAAAATATATATTTTGACAAGGATTTTTAAATAATGCAATATTCGTATCAGTAGTAGTAAAAGAGGATCTTCGTGTCTATTGTACGTAATTTCGTGACCTAATTGGTGCGTGATGCGGCGATGACGTCACAGAGATCAAGCCCGTCATAGTTCCGGCAAAAGGTCACATCCGGTCACATGACTTGTTAGGATAAGTACACCAGAGGCCATAACGCTGTTAACAGCACTAGCAAAAACGCGGTGGTCACTCATACACAGGTCTATGTGACAGATATGATGTGCACAAAGTCTCATCAAATTGGGTCAGTACTTCAGGGGAAGTTGCATAGACATAAATGTGGCTACAGACAGGATAATGCTTTCTTAGGATACGTACATTAAGGAACATAATTCTGTTAATAGCATTCTAAAAAAGAATACGTACTTTAGGAGGGGTAGTGTGGACAAAATTTTGTCTACAGAGAGACGGAGAGACGGATAGATACACAGATAACCAGACTCCTGTATACCACCGTATAACTTCGTTGCGGTGTGTAGGATCGTAGCGCGCAACATCTCTGACATGTGTCTACTTCCTCTCAAGCAGGTCCTAGGGGCCGTTTGGTGATCTCCATGGTGTTCAAATGAACAGACACAATCAAAGAGTGACTGAGATACACACCCAGGAAACGACTTTGAATTTATTTTGATAAAGAATAATGGTCATTGATTAAGAGTTTATGTCTAGAACATCATCATATCTTGCTGACATCATTGAAAACTGTTGACTGCTTATCTCTTTTAGGAGGTACGACTTGTAGCGATGAACACACCGGTTCTCGTCAGATCACCGAAGTTAAGCAACGTTGAGATCGGTCAAGAGAACGAATGAATATGGTTTAACGTCGCTTTCAACATTTTTTCAGCTATATCACGACGGTAAGCTCGGTCAATACTTGGATGGGTGACCGGGTGCTGCACTGTCGGGGCTGATCAGTGTCCAGGGTAATAGGAACTGTGAGCAGTCTCGTGTTCTGGCGCATGTAGGCACCGTCGTGATATGACTGAAACAAGGTTGAAAACGACGTTAAACCCTACTAATCACTCACTCACTCTCTTTCAGGAAACCTTCTTGTTTTTTACTTGTTTTTAATCTTGCCAATTAGGTCTTTCGATTATTGATGTGGAAACTATTTTATGAACGACGGCTGAATATTGAATGTCGGATCTGACACTTATTATGCGTTAAATTGTGTTGTCATGCCTTGGATCTGAACTATTCGTTTCCCTACACAATTTCAACAAGAAAACACCACATTACATACAAATTCAACGTTGGTCCAAGTATATCGTCTCTGGACCAAGGGAGATAACTCTCCTGACAATTTTGAGAGAAAGATTCATGTACATATTTTCTGGCCTATCTCAATAGGATTGCACAGATGCACAATTTGTTGTTTTACCCATGAGATAGAGAGATTCGGTATATATATCGCTAATTGAACGATTTTTTGAGAATTCGCCAATATTTTTTTCCGAGAAATATTTTTTGACTCACAGCAACAAAGACAACGGCCATATCACGCCGCGACCCAGCAATTCCGTTGCGTTAGTGTGTCTGCATTTGTGTATGATGAGATGGTGTCCTTTGCCTACAATTTGGAATTGTGAGAACGTTCTTAAGTGAATGATTTTTTGGAAGTACAATAAATAATCCTTTTATCCCGGGGGTCTGATTGGCTAGTATTGAAGGTAATTGGACTCGCTCAATAAAAAGGTGTATGTCTCAGAGTAGAACATATGAGATCTGTTGGACGAAACTCATCTGCTCGAACCCAGTTCAATCTACGAAATTACTATTACTATGAAATTCTCTTGACGAGCTAGGAAGTATAAAAGCCACAGCTTTTCTGATCGTCTGAATCTCTTCTTGGTATTAGGCCATACTGCCCACAGTTGTTACAAATCGCTGCATGTTTTCATTGCCGTTGACCTTGACATCAGCGCATGCGTTTGTTTATCTCTGACTCCATCACTCCCAAGAGGCTTCCGTTTCCGTGTAGTAATTTCAACGTTCTAGATCGCCGGTAAGCCCATCGTCTGTGTTAAAGCATCGTGAATAAAAATTACAGTTATTACACACAAATAAACTTATTTCGATAAGAAAACAAGAGCAAAAAAAGAGACTTGGACTGTAACAGATTCATGATATCATTATGAAGAGGCTGGACCGGGGCAAGGTTCGAGTCGCCTCCTAACATTAGAGAAGGATTGTAGGATAGAATACGCCAGCTTGCGCCTGCTTATCAGCTAAGAGAGCAGCATGGTATTAGGCATCAAAGGTATTCCTACGAAGTAGGCTATACATCGCAAATTGTCCGGTAATGAGTCAGTGAGTCCATACGAATCCTTTCGTCGGCAAAATAAGGAGAACCATTGACATTAGAACCTTTACTTTTGGCATGAACGTGCATTAGGGCATTGTTACCAGCAGGTTCTGAGCTGACCGAATTCTGATGAAAATCTGATTTATAATTATTTTTTTTATTATTTATTGATGGCTCAGCGAGTGCACCGTCATGCCCATCGGGAACCCTTGACTGTATGTTTCACTGTGACTTTTGAAGGTTCCCTGATACGCCATATCACGACACACCGGTTCTTGTAAAATCAGCGAAGTTAAGCGATTTTGAGCCTGGTCAAGACTTTGTGTAAACGGGGCCCATTTAACCAATGGATAAATGAGTGAATTTAGTCTAATAGATGAAGGTCCCAAGATGAAAGCGCAAGCTGATGCGATAAGCATAGTAATGAAACGTACATTTACCTTCTGTCATAGGTCTGTTAAATTTACCACTGTGCTATCCGACATCCGCGCATTAAAGACGTCCGGGCTATAGCACTATCACTATTGCCAGAAGTTCATGATGGACTTCTGCTATTGCACAAGCACCATAACACACGATCGTGACATAGGCTGTACGGAATAACCAGTGACCTATTTACCACACTGTATTTCTCGGAAATACCAAATGTCCTCGAAATAGCACAAGCTTTCTATTTTTGAAGGCGAAACTAAACGATCGAATTACAATCTCAGACCGAGAAACCCTAATCGTACATGTCTGTTTACATTGCAATATCATTGCAGATCGGAACAATAATATTATAACCATATATATGTTAGATTAAACGATTAAATTTGATTGACTTACACTTGATTTAATACCGGCTTTGACGATAGAATTAATTGAATATGTGGAATTTAAAATGTGCTGGACGGTAGTCATGAATCTCAATGCCTCAATGCAGATTGAGTCATATTTGCGGTGCACCAAAAAGGGGGCAAAACGATGAATTTATATATACCTCACTGCATGTACAAGGAAACATTAAAATACAGACAAAATACAATTCACAAGTGCACACTTGTGAACTCTTATCAGAGTTATGAGATACAACATTCATCAATATTACGTTTTATATGTTAACTGATATACAATACGTTCTAGAATAGCAAAACAAATTTAGCTCTTTTGACACTGCACAATGTCCCTGTCTGACATGGCGGACATGTCACCACCCAAGAGTGCAAACATTTCAAAGCGGGCATCGTATTTTATTTCATCATAAGCGGGACGTTCTATTATTACATTTACCCCATGAATGGAATTTTGGCATATTGGACATATTCTTTCTACGATTTCCAAATTCTCACACCAACACGTTTCCTATCTTATTTGATCGACCCCAAGTCTAAACATCGATATAGAACTTCTTTGCTTCTTTGACGTAACCTTTATAACACAGTACAAAACGTGATGGGATAATGAAATAGGAAATGCTAATTTTCCATCATTCGTTAGTGCATTTATCTACACTGCTATTACCAGGCAACTTGCCATTCTTAATACACACAATTCAGTATATTGTTATAGAACTGTGGCCTTTAACGCGTATCCTATTTCACATCCAAACATTTCATCACAGACCAAATCATGCAGGCTTCAAAAGGTCAAATTGCCACTGATGATGAAATATCCTACATCAACCAATTAAGTCAGCCGGTGCAATAACCCAGCAGAACATAGAAAGATCTGGTATCATCCTTCAGATTAGCCTGTGAGCAACAATGATAAAATTTACTGAGGGCGAAACAAAGCCGTCCTGCAAGCCACCCAAGGAATTTATCAGCTTGTGTTGGGACATTTTGTTGGTATCGTGTAAGTTGTTTAGTAGTTTACTCATTCAAATCTCCATACCATATTTTCTGTTATTCAACAGACAAATTCTTTACTGGTTTTAATTGTTTAAGTTTTACTGGGTTTCAACTGCTACAGATAGTAACATAGTACTGATACTGTAGAAATGGGTAGTGTGAATTTAATTATTCCGTGTTTAGTACAATTTGTTCACATGAATGGTGGAATGTCTGGACTCTCAAATGAAAGTGTGTTACACATGTATAGCTCAAGCGTGTCAGGTGTGAGGAACAAACATAGTTGCAATTAAGATATAACCAAAGAAATTTCATGACAATTATTGAATCTAAGTAGGCCCCTACCTAACAAAATTAGCTTAATAAAAAAGGCCTTCCTGGCGTAAATTGTTTTCTTTTGAGAGAGAATGGTAATTTCTGGGTTAAGAATTTCCTGTATAAAGATAGGTTGTTCAAGGAGGCTTTGTTTTTGCCGCTGTTGTGTCCATCAAGGGTATGGAAACATGATATATGTAACCAGAGCCCTGATCTACAGCTGTATAAAACTCAACATCTGGCATTGACGGCATGTTTAAAGGGTCTTAATTTATTTTCTTTGGGTAGAATTTAACTAGATAAAGTAACTTTGATTGTACTTCTTGAATATTGACTATATATCACACTGGGATATAATTTAAACAAAAACATTACATGTGTAATTATGTCTAAATTTTTCTTGTCATTTCAAATTTTAATTCCTTGATTAAGGGATACAGAATCACTGCCACGGAGTGTGTTGGTGTGTCACAGAATCACTGCCACAGAGTGTGTTGGTGTGTCACAGATTCACATCAGCACAGTAACTGGTAAACTATTCATTCAATCCCATCACTTTTAATCTTCAACAAAATATTCAATACTGTTTTAATCGAAAATTTCTGGTGATTTTTGATGAAAATCTCTGGTGATTCTGACTTGGGCTGCATGTGCCCATCTTAATATAGGCTGGTTTCAACTTGGGGCGGTGGGGGGGGGGGGGGATTGCCAAGAGCTCAGTGCCTGTCCTAATGCCTACGTTACTTCGTAGGTCCTGTGACGCATAGTCACACTGCCATGTGTATAAATGTCGGGTCATATTAACCGTACAACGTGCGATTGGAGGAATTTGGGATCTCAACAAAAAACCTGCGATTTTAAGATTTACGCCATGTGGTGTATGATGGCATTTTAAATTGCTTATCAGTTGCTGCCCTTATGACACCACGGCTTCGTTCGAGAGTTGACATGGATGTTAGTGTGTCAGTCAGTTACTCATTAGCAGATTTGCCCAATCATGCATTAACCGTGACAGACTGACTGATTTCCAGAAGGGTCGGAAGTTTATTCGTGGGTATTCCTATATGTCTGACTGTAAACCCTGATCAATCAGTCCAGTATGGTTTTCTCTTCCGGATATTTACTCCATTAATTTGTTTAAACATGGACCAACTTTCTAAATAGATGTGTCTGTACTCTCAAGACGTTTTACACTTCGGCGAGTAGAACAACTGTCTGTACTAGAATTCAGATCTAGAAAGTTTTATACACCGCTAAATGGTGGATACGATCAGATGGTTCCACTGCCAGGGTATACCTGGATATCTTCAGTTTCGGAATTAAGTCCAAGGCTTTTAAGCTGCTCCTGATTTGGAACTATACGATTCAGTTACTGTATACTCTCTCAGTATCTGACCAAGTTCTCTAGTTCGTCATGAACCCTGATTTAATTCGGTCAAGGATACAAACTTACGATACAAGCTGCAGTCCCTGGAACTGAAATACAGACAAATTTGTCTGAATTCCATTGAAGACAAGAACAAAAAATTGAATGAGTAGATGCTATCACGGGCCGTATACCGGAACAAAATGTCTCCGACATAAAAACTTGTAACGATTAGTTTCGGATTTCAGAAATAACAAATTTAAATTGCATTGATATTAGCTTTCCTCGAGGAAAACATAATTTAAAACAGCTTATTTGTAACTGCAATGACATTCTATGAGATAAAAGCTAAATCAGATTACCATCAAAGCGAATGAAATTTACTACTCGGAAATATGTACGTGTATGCAGTATGTACGGTGGCCCGTAGGGGACATTAATGTTTTTTACCTTTTAGGTGGTTTTCTCTGACTTTTTCGTGTTTTCAAGGTAAAAAACATGAATCCCTACGGGCCACCGTAAGTATGTAATGTGACACGTTATTGAATGGCAGAATATTCAATTTTAATATAATTTACTAAATTTCTGTAATACAACATATACATGTACTTCCGCGCTTCAGTGCAAAGCAACATTGTAAAGAAAAACTTGTGTTATACAAAATTCAACATATTAAATTATGTTTCATCTTTAATATATGAAACAAACGATAATAACACTCACCCCGCATTGGATAAGCATATCATTACCTTTCGCTTGTAAAACATTGATGGCGGTGAAACACCTTATATAACAGTCTTATTTCGAAGTATTGCCTGAAAAAGACCAAATCCAATATTTGATATTTTGATACGGCAGGTTTTTTAAATAAAGCAATATTCGTATCAATGAGAGAATCTTATAAATAACACGGGTTTCAAGGAGATTTTACGAATCAGTCCAATATGTGCTTTTAATATGCTATTTTAGACCCAAATAAACACGGTGAACATTTATTATAGTTGCTTATATTTTTACCATAAGTTTAATATGTGCTTTCACCTTGTCGAATTGAGGGTACTAGAAACAGGATTAGTGCCAATAATAATAATCGCATGTTACAAGATAGGTCGAAAATTCTCAAAACGAAAGTGTGAATAAGCTGAATGTCATGTGTAGTTTTTGAGCTTTTCAGAAAGATGGACTTCATTATTATTCGTATTCAATTGATATGAATATCTTTTCGCCTGTACATGCAGGTTTTGTTGGACACATTACGAAAATGCCTGCTAATCGGACGAAGGCCTAAACCGTTTCATTTGTGAGATACCGCCATGCTTGCCATTTTCAATTTAATCGTGATGATAATGTTTACCAGAGCCGCGAAAACTATCCTCGGGTACTACTTCAGAGGCAACGCTTCATTTGACATCGACATCTGGTTTACTTTCTCTCTAAATTTACCGACCAATGTCGGCACCATGCGCTCATCGTATAAATCTAACGTTTTGGTATAGACAGGAGCATGTGGATGCTGTTACAGGGTTGCACTGACATGGTTCAGGTTCCTATTACATTTGACACCATTCACATTCCGAAAGCAACGTGTTTCCCGGCCTATTTACGATGACCGAGAGAAGCCTTCGCTGTACAGCTTACAAACGATGGAGTGGGAACATATAACATCGAAGTTTGGTTATTAGTGTATATCTTGTTTCTACCTAGACAAAAGAAAATAATTTTAGTACGGTGAAACACGAAGCAAATGGACTTGCTTCTGGTAAAACTTCGTACTGTGTTTTAAGGTCTCTCATTTGACATATACTGTCTGACCGATATGGAGAATTAAATCGCATGTTCTGTGCTATTGTATTTCAGTTCCGCTTAAAATAGGGTCGTGTGGTCGTCTCATAGTGTCAGCACGAACATCTGTAATACAGCGCGATTGAGACACCGATGCTACGTCCTAGAATACTCCGTTTTCCCGTCTCGATGTAAGATGCCGAGAGGGGCTTTCCTTTGGAGTAATAGGGTTGCTTTTTAATCGCGAGACATCGCCAATTTCCCCCACCTCTTACATATCTCACAGCATTCACCAGTGTATTAGGATTTAGTCCTCTAGGAATGATAGGACAATTGCTATCTTTTTACCTAACTATCGGTTAAATTCTCAACATACGCTATTTTGGACTGTTTGTCCTACCCACAGACAAGCAATGGCACGAAGAATTCAGTTTCAAAAGATAGATACAGATTCAAGTGATATCCAAAGATACAAAATATTATCGTATACTCGGACACTTCCGTCGCCAATAAGTTAAAACGTCGACTGGGAATAGCCTAATAGTTTCACCCTACCAGGTCTGGTGTTGATTGTGTGTGTGGGGGGGGGGGGTGTTGGCATTATGCCCCTACCCAACGTTCTACTCCCTCTCTCAAACAGCAAAATATTGAGAACTGACACTGCGTGACTTTGTGGTTTATCAAAGGGGAGTACATTTGTGCCTATATGCATAACTTCTCGCGCACCAGAACAAAAGTCAATTCAAAATGTCGGGTATCAGAAAAGTGAGGTTTTCTTCAGATTCCTTCAAAATTCCCGCTTTTCCAAGAGGAAAAATGGACACATACTATTTTATTTCACATCAGATTATTATTTACTGCATTATCATGCAGTTTTTTTAGCGAAGAAATTACATAAATAAAAAATTCGATAAATCTGATCAAATAATTCAATAATCTGGGGTGGGGCCGAAATACGCCACCCTCACCCCTGCCCAAAATTTCCAGGTCAGCTGTAGTGAACGATCTGAATGTACCACAGTCGGGGAGGGGGGGGGGGGGGCCAAGAGAGCCAAAGTGTGGCAATATATATGAAGCGGGTATATTGTTATCATCCAATAAATAAGCTAAGTTTTACAAAATTGTTTGAAAGGAAATAATATAATATAATATTGACAGGCTAATTTAGTGTCAGCTGAACTATTATTTTTAATCCATGGTTCGACAGGGGCGTGGATTCGATTTTCGACGGCTAAATTATTATTTCTTTATCGACAGTTATTTTCATATATAGACCTACCGGTATCGGCCTACAAATTTCTTCGTGTGGGGCCAATTGCATTAGTTTTCCCTCACAGGGATGATATTTATATGTTCAAGTTTGTACGGACAAAACGCGTTTTGCGCATGTGTCATTCTACAAAATCCCCGGCATCGCTGTCATAATTTAACGGAATTAACACCAATATATTGAGGCCTCAGAAATTATCTGAAAAATTACGTCAAGCTGATGGTTTGGAAATCGCAGACATGGCGCATGCGCACATGTTCTTCGAATTCGTTATGTCGGCCAATAAATCTGCCAGTTTCTGCATTCCAACGGTCAAATCCTGAACTAGCCTCTAAACGATTGTAATGTTCATGGGACGAATGACATGATAGCGACGCCAGATGCATTTTATTGGTCAGTTTTTCTGTCAGATTTTTGGCAATTTCGAATTTACTCATGATCCTTGAAGGAGAATGCAAACAGTCTCAGACTGTCTCCAATTTGATCAAATTCGAACATTCATCTCTTCAGCTTTTTCTTGTTTAAACAAAATTTATCGAAGCAATGGAAGCACAATGAGCCAGAGAACTTTGGTGTGTCTCCCAGTCGTATATACACAAAATACTTATTTTTTTACAGAAATATACAATCGTGTATATAAAAAAAAGAGATTTCGTTAGTTTTCTAGCAGGATTATGGTAAGTGATATTATGCAAGCATAAAGATAATGGTCTATAGTCATTCTCGAGAAATTACTGTTAATGGGGAGGGAGGGTAGGATATAAGTAGTAGGGAATACGTGAATGGAGTTAACTTTCACCCGGATGTAAAAATGACGTCACTTCCGGTTGGGGTGAATGAGGCGTGACCATGTTTAGACTTGTTTGTCTGGTTTTTTTCCGCACAATGGCATGCCGCCATTTTGTTCCAAAATGGCGGGTGCAAAATGTGGGGTGCAAAATATTTTGTTCCAAAATGTCGGCATGCCGCCATTTTGTTCCAAAATGTCGGGTGCAAAATGGCGGTAGAAAAACGTATAAAAGGAGGAGATTTTTATTGGTTTGGTGTATTCATTGCACTACCCTACGGAGCTCTCTGACCTACCTGCCTGCCTGACCTGCCTGCCTGCCTGCCTGCCTGCTTGCCAGCCTGCCTGCCTGCCTGCCTGCCTGCCTGCCTGCCTGCCTACCAGCCTGCCTGCTTGCCTGCCTGCCTCACCAGCCTGCCTGTATGAGACGTGGAGAAGGTTTTCATTTTACCAGTGCAACTTCACCAGCCTATTACACCGTAGCAGCTACTGACCAGCCTGAGCCCACAGTCATGGAGTCATCCCAGCGAGTTAAGCTTCAACAGTACCGTGTTCGCCTCATTGATGAGATGCAGCATGTGGCCGAACTATGTGATCTGCTTATGGAGGAAAACATAATGCTTAAACACGGTGTCGAAGATATCATGGCGGAGAAAACCACTTCACGACAAACAGAGCCCTCATCGACGGTCTACTGCGCCGTGGCCGCTATGCATTTCTAGCCATCGTGGAGGCGCTGAAGAAGACGGGAAATGAAGAACTAGCAGATCTACTTCAAGCCCAGGATTCACAAGATGATATCTTAGTCATGGACATCACCGAAGAGCGTACAGCTACCAAACTTGAAGAAGTAGCAGATCTACTTGAAGTCCAAGAGCGTACAGCTACCAAACGTACGCACCCAGAGTCTGATGTACCTGCCAAACGCGGTCCACGACCCAAACGGCCCCGACTAACACCTTTAGAAATACCTGAGCAAGTGCTTCAGCCAGTGCCCCAGCAAGTGCCTGAGCCAGCGAAAGAAGAGGTGCTACTTCCTATGTCTGTGCAGGAGATCAATGACATTATCCAGCAGGCCTACCAGGCAGCCCACACGAACACTTGGGAGCTCTCACCCTATTTAACTGTGAGTGTCAAAGAAGAGGAAGTGCATTTTAGCGCACCGGCCTTTAACGACAAACCAGCTAAGCATATTGCCTTGACGTTGGACACCTGGCTAAAACTACAGGCCATTGATTACGCCGTCGATGCGGTTATTCGCGACCAGGGGAGTGACGAAGCGAAATTTTATGTGGGTGACGACATCTTTGTCAGCTGTTCTAGATTCAACGACATGCTCCTGGTGCATATACGGAAATGGGAAATGAGGTCAGATACGCAAGAGCGTATTCCTTGTCCTCAGGGCGTCACCTTGAAAATAACTGCGTGGCGGAAGCTGCAGAGTCTCACAGCTGTAATTCATGAAGTCCTGTCTGACCAGGTGTCTCAGTATATTTATAACAAGTACATCGGCACATTCCTGGATCATCTCAGACCCCGCATTCGACACTTGCGTATCCAGCAATGTGCAGGCTGTGTGAACAAGAACGGGGTCTTCAACACGCATACGTGTGTGGACAATAGTAGACCATCAGACGCGCTCATCAATGAGGCACTACAGGACGTGACCGAGGTGCAAATTGCCCAGGCATTGGAAGCTGCATGTCCACCCAGAATTCCACGTGAACAGATAGCTACCTTCATCTACGTGCACCAGGGGCGGAAAGACGATGATGAGTTCAAACAAGTCTTGTTGCATAAATATTGAACATTTCAAGTCTTGTTGCATTGAAACATTCAGACATTACCGTATTCCTACATTCTATGTTCATTCTACGTTCATTGAAGCGCCTTGATAGCGTATAATTGTATTAAAAAATTCAATACTCAGAGTCTACTGTGGTGAAAACGTTCATTCTACTGTGTTAGTCTTGTATAAATATTGAACATTTCAAGTCTTGTTGCATTGAACATTCAGACATTATCGTATTTCTACATTCTATGTTCATTCTATGTTCATTCTACGTTCATTGAAGCGCCTTGATAGCGTATAATTGTATTAAAATTCAATACCCAAAGTCTACTGTGGTGAAGACGTTCATTCTATTGTATTAATAAAAAATAGTAGAAATTCAAAATGGATGTTAGTGTTCATTGAGTGTGACCTTTGAACATGTCCACACTTGTCTGTGTCTGTCTGGGGTTTGTTCCCATGCCGCCATTTTGGAGCCGCCATTTTGGAGCACAATGGCGGCATGTCGCCATTTTGGAGCCGCCATTTTGGAGCACAATGGCGGCATGCCGCCATTTTGGACCCGACATTTTGGGGCACAATGGCGGCATGCCGCCAAATGGGGAAAAAACCCTCACAAACACAAACAAGTCTAGATATGTCAAAAGATAATTGTATTAAAAATTTCAACACTAAGAGTCTACTGTGGTGAAGACCTTAGGTTTTCATAGGGGTGATGGGAGCTGGTGTTTTTTGAGCTTTGAGTTAGAAGCTTCCTCTTTCGAAAAGATTGGGTGGCCCTGAAAAGGGACTTTGGAAAGTGTTATCACACTGTTTTACGGGCGGAAAATTTTCTTCGCCCCGGACACCCACGCCCTGCACACAGGGCATCGTATCTTTAAATGCAGTTCCTCCGTCTCACTGCACTGGCACGTCCCCCCTATACATGTTAGGGATACCCAGCATTCCCGACATAGGCATAGGTGACCGCACGGGAACAAGGCGTACATGGTCTCTTCGTTGTTACACACGCTACAGGTGGATTTATTCTCTTCCTTAGTCAGTTGTTTTTGTAGTTTACACTTGACCTCTTCTAATTGATCAATGTCTTCCCTCATTTCATTAATCTGTTCGTTCAGGCGGGCCACCTCTGCCCAAGAGGGTGGTGTTGTCATTCCTGTTGCTGTAGCTGGCGTTGTGGTAGCCGGCGCTGTGGTAGCTGGCGTTGTCATTCCTGTTTCCGTAGCCGGCGTTGTGGTAGCCGGCGTTTGGGTAGCCGCTGTATTTGCTGGGGGTCTACTGTTTAACCACTCTATCTCGGGGAGTTCTTCATCGTCCGTGACATCCTCATCTTCTTCCATAGCATCCCCTATCTCTTGGTCTTGTTGTGCACTTCGCCGTCTCAACGTATCGGCAATATGATGTTCATGCACCCCCTGTAAGCTGGTAATTATTGTCACATGTTCATTGTTGTCATCTTCACTGGTGCGAATCACTTGCCTATGTTCTCTATGATCTTGTGCGTTGAATAGCCTCCGTCTGGTAGTCATGATGTAGTTGTGAATGAATGGCAAGATACTGCGCACTATTTATAGTCTAGGCGGCCATTTTGGAGCCGCTATTTTGGACCCGACATTTTGGAGCAAAATGGCGCGCGCGGACGTCAGCGAAATCTCTCCATTGATATATTGTGCTGGCTCACGCTCGCAGAAATTTTGTGTTTCTTTTCCAACTTTAAACCGGTGTCATTTTGCGATAAATGCGAGTTGACGTATAAAATTTATTTCAACTTGAACTGGGGCAACTTATCGTGTAGCGTTGAAAAATTCAGAAGGCAAGCGGCAGGCTAACCCACTATTTTTAATGATTTTATCGATTTTTACACCCGTAACGTTACGGGTAGGGTGGTGTGGAAAACCCGGTACACTTGAAATAAATCGGTTTACCTCCGTAAAAATACGTGAGGTATGTTCCTCACAGCCTTATAATGTCACCCTGAAAATTGCAGCAGGTTTATCGAAAGAAAAGTAGGAATTTTTATATTATTTCGCGGGCTACGGTAACACAGCCCATTGACACGCATAGCTGTACTCACATTTGCCTGCAGACTGTATAGCGCTGTGTTACCGTAGCCCGCGTGATAATATAAAAATTCCTACTTTTCTTTCGATAAACCTGCTGCAATTTTCAGGGTGACATTATAAGGCTGTGAGGAACATACCTCACGTATTTTTACGGAGGTAAACCGATTTATTTCAAGTGTACCGGGTTTTCCACACCACCCTACCCATAGCGTTACGGGTCTAAAAATCGATAAAATCATTAAAAATAGTAGGTTAGCCTGCCGCTAGCCTTCTGAATTTTTCAACGCTACACGATCAGTTGCCCCAGTTTAAGTTGAAATAAATTTTATACGTCAACTCGCATTTATTGCAAAATGACACCAGTTTAAAATTGGAAAAGAAACACAAAATTTCTTCGAGCGTGAGCCAGCACAATATATCAATGGAGAGATTTCGCTGACGTCCGCGCGCTCATGCGCGTGCTCTACGGTTAGAGTATAAAAAAAGCGCGCAGTATCTAACCATTCATTCACAACTACATCATGGCTATGGCTGAAACCATGGATATTGATGGAGCGATTGACAACCTATTACAAGAGCTATTGATAGATAATGAACTACAACACCAACCGGTAGAGGAGAATTTCATCGATATGATACACGATGAAGATTGGCTGGATAATATATTACAAGACCTATTCATAGATGAACAACAACAACAACACCAACCGGTACAGGACGGCGATATTGAACACGACGAAGGAGCACAAGTGGCACCGGTCTCCGCACTCGAATATCAACGGTTTGACCGAGTGCTAGAAGATATCTTCCAACAACATGAAGAACAAAGCCTCCAAGCTCAACTCCTACCCGATGAGTTGGCAGACCCAGAAAAAGGGAGAAAAAAAGAACAAGAACACATGGATATTTTACTGCCGTCATTACTGGAAGAAGAAGAAGAAGAAGAAAGACCCAAGAAAAAACAGAAAAAGAGAGAAAAAAAAAATTAAATAAGAAAAGTAAGCAAAAAAGAAAAAGAACAAATTGAAGAGATGGAGGACTACGCTACCGCAATAAAAAGAAGACTGGCACCAGACGCAATATGGACACCACCACAGTATTTACGCTGTGTGGAATGCTCTAGACGCTTTGCTAAATATGCCATTTTTCCATGCGGCCATCAAGCCCTGTGTCTATCCTGTATTCACAGATATGCCCACCGAACAGAGCCTATGTCAACTGACATACCCATTGAGTGTCATTTCATCGCCCTCGACTGCCCGGTGTGTGCCCAGAGGCGGAGAAAACTCTCCCGAACGATGTAACCCCTTACATTTTTCAACAAAGGCCCTTTTCAGGGCCACCCAATCTTTCGAAAGAGGAAGCTTCTAATTCAAAGCACAAAAAATAACACCAACTCCTGCACATGCACACACACACACACACACACACACACACACACACACACGCGCGCGCACACACACACACACACACACACCTAGATAACAATAGGTAAATAACACTTAGTCAATGGAAACTTCCTACTAACAGCGCCCAGGTATTAGTATGAATGTACGGTAACCGAATAATGCCGGAAATAGCCGAGTGTAAAAAAAAATTTTTTGTTGTGGGGGAGATGGGTAATGAGAGAGGGTGAGGAGATTGAGCACTACCGAGGTGGCCCGGAAATAGCCGAGTGTAAAAAAAATTTTTTTTGTTTGGTGAGGTGAGGGAGATTGGTAAAAATCATAGAGGGGGAGAGGGACATTTTTGTATGGGTTGGCCCTGAAAACTGAAAAGGGTCTTTTGTGTTTGGAAGGCTAGGGGTTGGCCCTGAAAATTTTTGCATGGGTTGGCCCTGAACACTGAGAACAAAAACTGTGTGTTGAAAGGCTAGGGGTTGGCCCTGAAAAGGACCGTTGAGGGGCAGGGATTGTTTTTTGGAGTTGGAGATTGGTAATCATAGAATATAGAGGAGAGGAGATTCACCATGTAGGACCTGATTTGAATTGAATGTGCCAAGTTAGAAGTTCCCCTTTCGGTAGATTGGGGTGGCCCTGAAAAGGGCCGTTAAGGTCAATTTGTTTACCCTGTTTTATTCAGGGGGAGTTTTCCTGTCTACTCCAAACTGCTGACGGAAAAGTAGCGGCCAGGTTCCAACCGGTAACGATGTTGATGTTGCTCATCTTCATCGACATCGATGGGCAGATCGTCTAAAAACGATGCTGGTGGAATTTGTTGTAGCTCACCGATGTCGATGAATTCTGGCTGGACTTGTGGACGAAGTTGTTGTTGTTGTTGATGTAGCTCGTCCAGGGCCGCTCTCAGATGGTGCAACCATTCTTCATCTGTTAGAGTTCTCGCTAGAACTATGAGGGCGTGTAGAACTGTCCCCGCTTCCCGTGTGAAGTTGTTGTTGACTTGCCGGCACCATTGCTGTATTTCCCCTAGCCAGAAGGCTTTAATGGCTTTCGCCACCTCTGCTCTCTGCCTCTTCTCCTCTACCATCCGCCCCGAAGCCTTGGTCGTGGACATCTTGGCCACCCTGTTCATGATTTTCTTCAATCTGTCGATACGTGTTGAGAGTCTGGCAAATGTGATTTGAATGACGCTTCCCCCCGCGGCCGCTGGTTTTATACTGAAACTAGAGTAGATTTTCATTGGCTGTTTCAACGGAGGTGATGTTCCTTCATTGGTTCTTTTATCGATAGCTCATTGGCTTCCTGGGTTAATATTCAATCCGCTGTTTTTGCACAAAATTGGCTATGGCAAATTCCCATGTTAAATCCATTCGTATCTCTATAACATTAGGGTTGATCTACGCGTCGCTGATTGGTCTAATTTAGGCGCGAGTGATGCCTGCTGGGTCCCCGCAGAATCCTCACTTTTGCACAAAATTGGCTATGGCAAATTCCCAGGTTAAACCCATTCCTATCTCTATAACATTACAGCCCGAATGATCACGGACTTTCACGAAGGTAGGGGGAAAATAAAAAACTATAACGTATACGGGTACGGATAGAGAGAGGCACGAAAAAAAACTATAACGTGTACGGCTACGGACTAGGGTTTTAATAGACACTACCGAG
Source organism: Hanleya hanleyi (assembly GCA_036873755.1). NCBI lineage: Eukaryota > Metazoa > Mollusca > Polyplacophora > Lepidopleurida > Hanleyidae > Hanleya > Hanleya hanleyi. The sequence goes on from JAVTVY010014460.1 coordinate 28,562, forward strand.
TGATCACGGACTTTCACGAAGGGGAGAAAAAACCACAACGTGGACCCTTCGATATATACAGGCCTCCCTCGTCGGTGTTTTGTCATTCACCACCATGGCAGCGCACGAAGCACTTGTGGAGCTTGCCTTGTTCCAACTCACCCCCAACGTCACCCTGATCGTCTATGACCATCAACTGCAGCTCATCGAAGAACATCCCCGAGAGGTGAAGCTATGTTTAACCCTAGCAGGATAGACTCTATTGACACGGTTGTTACAGGGAAAAGAGCCCGAAGTCGATTTCATGCACGTGGGAGTAGGTGTCTACCTACGAAGTGGTAGAGATGATTCTTTTTTTCCCCGGTTAGAAAAGCGTGGTGGTCCCCCTATCATACTCCGTCCGGCATTATGGCAGGCGCTGAAAGCTATTATCCCCGACGTCCACGACTTACTGCACCCCGACGCGAACTCTGTGGCCACCCGCACTCTTACACCTGGCTGCACCCTATTGTTGTACCCCAAACGAGTGGAGCTCATCGATGACGACAGTAGGTGTTGGTGTACGTGTGAACCCCAAGCGCGTGTCTCTTTGTCACCGGAAGGCTGGACTACCTTGAATCGGGTGTTGTTGGGTGACCTGGACGGTGATAGCATTCACCTGTGTGACGACGTCTACATTTTCCGCGGTCCCTTTTTTGCTCGACTCCTCTGTCTGAAGCAGGGTGGTTTTACTCTGGACCCTGATCTATGGACAGCCTTGGAAAAAGTAATCCCCATTGTCGATGAAGTACTATATCTATAGGGTGCACACAGGCTAGAGTGTCAGTGTCTACTCATGAAGCGAACACACCACAGCGCAACCCGGACGGAGATCCAGACCAGGGGCACCCAGATGAGGGGTAGGAAGACAGGCACCTGAAAGGGAATGAGAAAAGCTGGGCGGCAGGAATCTACGTGGCGTACCACTGTGAACAAGGTGTTAACAGATCTGTATTACAACCCTACCAGTCCAGCCGCTTATAGCGCTGTGGGAGCCTTCGCTCGAGCTGCACATTTCCAAGGCATCAGTCGAACTGAAGTTCGAGAATGGTTAAAAACCCGACACTTATAGCTTACATCGAGCAGCCCGACGACATTTTCGCCGTAACCGAGTCATCGTAGGAGGCGTAGACGCACAATGGCAGGCTGATTTGGTCGCTATGAGTCGATTTGCACCCCACAATGATGGACATCGGTACATGTTGACCTGTATCGATATTTTATCCAAGTACGCATGGGTACTGCCGATCCGGACCAAAACAGGAGAGAATCTGGTACGGGCGTTCCAGCAGATTTTCAAGACGGGACGCAAACCCCTCTATTTGGAAATGGATGAAGGCACAGAATTTCTCAACCGTCACTTTCAAGCCTTTCTTAAGAAACAGAAGGTGTTTTTCTTCCATACGTACAACGAGACCAAAGCCTCTGTGGTGGAACGATTCAATCGCACCTTCAAAGGACGAATGTACAAGTATTTTACTGCCAAAAACACCCGACGGTACATCGATGTACTACCTCAACTGGTCCAAGGGTACAATAGAGCCTATCATCACAGTATCCAGCGAGCTCCTCTCGATGTGACAGAACGCAACGAACATCAAGTGCGCCGTACGCTGTACTCGATAGACCCCAGTCCACTCACGTCACCCCGTTACAAACGCGGAGATGTGGTACGGATCAGTAAAGTCAAAGGGCAATTTGAGAAAAGTTACTTGCCCAACTGGAGTGGCGAGCACTTTGTCATCGTTCGCCATAAGCCTCGACATCCACACGTCTATCAACTGGAAGATTTACAAGGAGAAACACTGCAAGGCACGTTTTACGAGGCAGAATTACAACCGGTGGTGAAAACACGGAAAGACTACTACACGGTGGAAAAGATTTTGAAAACGAACGTCGACGTGGCATCCCCTATTATTTCGTCAAATGGCAAGGTTGGCCCAGTTCGTTTAATTCCTGGGTGTCAGGCCGTGACATGAAATGACTATAAATTCTACCTCACATCACCTACACCCTTCAGTGTAGGGTTGTACCATGGATAGTGCACATCTACCCTTACTGTTACGGACTCGAAAAGGACAAGTCGGTACTGTGGTGTGTCTAATAGTGCTTCTGGGTACCTTATTTGGAGGAGTGTTCTACGATTTGGCGTACCTGATATCCTGTTTCTCCACCATTCGTCCAAGTGCTGCTCCACCGGGGGTCCCACCTCAACGTCAAGTGCAATCACCCAACACCACCACCACCACCACCACCACCACCACGCTCTCTCCTACGACGCTGCGATCACCACATACCCAGTCCACGACGCGGTCTAGTCCTCTTGTTTACCCGCCAGCCCTTCCCGTATCAACCCTCAGACTACGGACCCTATCACCACACATCCAGCCCACGACGCGGTCTAGTCCTCTTTTCACCCCGCCAGCCTTGCCCGTATCTACCCTCAGAAGCGACGAACCCTCCGAGGCACCCCGATCACGACAACCACCCACCACCACCACCAACCCCAACACCACCACGCTAAAAACAGCTAGAGGGAGATCCGGTGAATCACGTTTACCACGGCAACGGTACCCGCACGACTACGACCCCCGATGGGATCCACGACAACGGTGGTGGGCCTCTGAACCTCAAATCATCAAATAAAAAAATTAAAAAACGCTATGGATCCTCGGTGGCAGCATCCTTTCACGTGTCTCATCGCTGGACCGACGGGGTCGGGAAAAACACACTTCGTTCAACGCCTGATCCAACACGGGTCAGCCCTCATTTCACCTCCCGTGGCTCGCATCCTGTGGTGTTATGGAGCTTGGCAACCGCCGTACGAGGAACTGGCACGCCTCCCTGGACTCAACTTGGTGGAAGGATTACCTCCCGAGGACATCCCAGAAGACACGTTGGTCGTGGTAGACGATCTCATGACCGAAACGGACAGTCGAGTCACTCGTCTCTTTACCAAAGGAAGCCATCATCGTCGGTTGAGCATCATCTACATCGTCCAGAATCTCTTCAGTAAGAACAAAGAGCACAGGAAGATTAGTTTGAATGCTCAGTATGTGGTGTTATTCAAAAACCCCAGAGACGCATCACAAATTATGCACCTGGCAAAACAGATGTACCCTAAAAACACGGCCTTTGTGCGGGAAGCCTTTGAAGATGCCACCCAAGGGGCTCACGGGTATCTGCTCATCGACTTGAAACAAGACACACCCTCGGCACTTCGATTGCGCACCCACATTTTTTCCGGTGAGTTGCAGACGGTGTACACACCCAAATAAAAGAAGAAGACAATCCACTCTAGCATTCATTTCCTCATCATGTCTGCACGGATACGCAAGCACGCGCCGGCCCTCCGCGTATTACGCAGCGCGCCACCGGAGGTGGGCCGGGCCCTGGTGCGCGGCGCGGACGCAGACTTGGTACGGTGTTTGTGTGAAGTGGCGCATAATGTGTTAAAAGGGAATGTTCCTCTCAGTCCTCTGCAGAAAGGGAAATTGCAACGGCACAAGGCGGGTCTCCGAGCGCTGGTGAAGAAGACGGGCAGTATCAAGAAAAAGAAACAGGTGTTACAGCGAGGTGGATTTCTCGGCGCACTCCTCGCACCCTTAGCCGCCACCGAACTGGGACCGTTAGTAGGATCCATCTTGGGTGGAGCCCGCTAAAACGTCATGGAACATACGAAAAAAATGATGCTGGTGGAACCTCGACTGTTACAGAGTTTGCAATCACCCTATCCCGTACCTGCCACGGTGCAACAACTCCAGTCTCTGGACGAAGAGATGAATAGTATACTCCAACGTCGACTACCCGATCACGAGAAAATTCAACTCTACCATCACACGCTGAACCGGTACAAGACGTTTATGGATGAATATAGGGGTAGTAGTACACCACCACCCCTACCCGCAGCGCCCGCACTCACACCACCCACAACCTCATCCTCTGCCTCACCTCAGCTGGAACAGGAAGTGTTTGCCAGTTTCCCTAAAGCATTCAAGACCAAGGCTCGTTTATTGTTGGACCGGGTGAAACAGAATCCTGATATGGGTTGGACCGACCAGGGGCAGCTGCTGATTGGAAACAAAGCGGTGCCGGGGTCTCATATCACCGATTTGATCAACGATACGGTACGTTCTCGCAAACACTCTAATCCACCGGGTTGGGAAGCCTTTGCTAGAGCGTTGAAAGACACACACGTCCCTCGAGAATTGGTAGGAAATCGTGAACGCTGGAACTGGATGCAAGCACCTTCTCGACTTCCCCATACCTGGGAATGGCAACCGCAGACGCGTCCCAAAACACCCTCACGGCGGGGCCGTTCTTTTCACCCCTATGCGACCATGATGCCGGCCACACCGCCGCTGTGACGATCACGACGCCAAGGTCAGCCGCCCAAGGCCTGGGAGCCCTACTACGGAACCCTACTAGGGGAACCCTATTAAAGCCCAGTGCAGAAGCCAGAAAGCTCAGTCGTCATGTTTTACCTCAAGTTGCCCAGTAACAGTTCGCTCGATGTGTTTCCAGACAACACCTTGGCCAAGTACGTGACTCAATTACCGCAACTGTTGCATTTACCTGGGCGGTGGGAATGTGGACTGGTGGATATTCAATACCCTTACTCGTGGTACAACGTACGAGGCCAAGAAGTATGGTACGAAGTGACCTACGAAGGCAAAGTAAACCGACTGACTCTCCCCGAAGGCCAATACGATACGCCCAAGACGTTCATAGAGGGTCTGCTCACCTTGTTGCAATATAAGTCTCTACGGAAGGTGACGAATAGTTCAAGACCCCTGAAAGCCTATCCCTTCAAGAATCACGTGATCTTCGATGTCAACACACACAACGACAAGTCCTGTATCCTGCTCAGCCCCAACGTGGGTGTGAAACTCAGTCCTAGGCTACAGCAAATGTTAGGTCTGCCTTACAGCGTCTACACGGGTCCCACCACCGACAACGGTGACGTTGTGATAGATATGAAAGTAGGTATGTACGGATTCTACGTCTACTCGGACGCAGTGGACAGCCATATTGTGGGCGATGTGAACACACCTCTGTTACGGGTGATACCCATTAAAAAGAAGTATGGCGATCAAGTCACCCAGAGTTTCAACCATATACTCTACCTAACCGTACGACATACCGATATCAATACGATCACGGTGGATATAAGAGATGACACGGGACACCCGGTCGCATTCGAACGAGGGAAAGTGGTGCTGACACTTCATTTCCGACAAGCCCGTTCTCCTCACTTCGTATAATGTACGTGCCTTACCAGTGCCATACGCCCAGCTATGCCGGCTACTACAAGAAACAAACGGGAGGGAGCTTGCCCATCTTTAGCGGTGCACGCATGCAACGAGGTCACGGATTGGGGAATATACTGGGTAGCATTGTGAAAACGTTCTTGCCCTTGGTGACACGGGGTGTCAAAGCGGTGGGTAAACAAGCGGGACCCGTGGAATTTACCATTGAAAACAAAGATACGGCCTACCTGGATTTAGCCCACACCTACTTGTACGTGAAAGCCAAAATAGTGGACGAAGCCGGGGACCCCATTGGGGAAGATGCGGTAGTAGGCCCGGTGAATCTTTGGCTGCACTCCTTGTTCCAACAGGTGGATATCAGTCTGAGCGATAAACTCATCAGTACGTCCACCAATACGTACGCGTACCGAGCCTACATGGAGACGCTGTTGTCGTACGGCGAAGATGCCAAAAAATCACACTTGCAAGCCTCACTGTACTACAGGGATACACCCCGAGCCATGAATAGCGTGGCCGCTGCCAATAATGGGTTCACCATGTGCAGACAGTTTACAGCCACTAGCAAGTCCGTCGATATGATGGGACGACTGCACGCCGGTCTGTTCCTACAAGACCGCTACATGATGAACGGTGTATCCATCAAGATCAAGTTGATCCGTTCCCCACCGACGTTCGGCTTGATGGCCGATGGAGACGCCCCCAAATACAACATCGTCACAGAAGATGCAGCCCTGTTTGTCCGTACGGTGGATTTGCAACAGGGCGTGTTCCTGAGTCACATGGAAGCCTTATCGAAAAAACCAGCCCTGTACCCCATCCGACGCGTACAGACCAAGGTATTCTCTGTGCCAGCAGGTACGATGATGGCCAATCGTGAAAATTTATTTCTAGGGAATCTCCCTAAACGTCTTACCCTGGCGTGTGTGACCAACACCGCTTTCAATGGTGGGTGGGTGGAGAATCCGTTCAACTTTCAACATTTCAACCTCAACTTTGTGGCACTGCACGTGGCCGGCCATCAAATTCCAGCCCGTCCGTTACAACCGGATTTTGGTAACGAAAACTATGTGCGGAGCTACCTGAACCTATTTACAGCCACAGGACACAACAACCAGGACGAAGGAAATAACACCACTCGACGAGATTTTGCCCGTGGGTACACGTTGTTCGCCTTCGACCTCACCCCCACCTTGGAACACGATCATCAACTGGCCTTGCTCAAGAAAGGAATCCTACGGTTGGAACTGCGTTTCGCCGTCCCTCTAGCCCAGACCATTAACGTGATTTGCTACGCCGAGTTTGATAACGTCATCGGCGTGGATCAGCAAAGAAACGTCCTGTGTGACTACGCCAGCTAGAGTCATGGATACAGAGCAGCTGATGGGCATACTCCAGCGAGATCCTCGGGTACCCTTTCGCGGTGTGTTTCCACGCAATGTGTTTCCCACCCACTCCACCACCCCAGCAGCCTACATCCTGAATACAGGCCCTGGGTCTCGACCCGGTGAACATTGGGTGGCTGTGTAAGTGGACACCCTAGGCCAAGGCGAATACTTTGATTCCTACGGACTTGCACCCCTGCATCCCGATTTGGTGAAATTCATGGACGTATCTACTACAGTGTGGCGTTGGAATACTCAAAGATTACAAGGACCCTTGAGTAGTGTCTGCGGACAGTACTGTGTGTTTTATCTCACTCACCGGAGTAGAGGACATTCTATGCAAACGATCGTACACATGTTTGATGATTATTGTCAAGCCGAAGACCGTGATGTACTCGTCTATGACTGGACTGCCTCTCGTTTTAATGTGCATGCTCCATTTCTCTGGTTAACTTAATTCAATGCACTGCGCGCAGTACTATTGTTTTTTATTATTATCACGTTGTTGTTATGACGTTGTTGTTCTGACGTTCATTGATAAAAAAAGATTCATGAAAACACAAAAATGATGGTTTTGACTTTTTTATTTAAGTGAACAAGAAGGGGTTACACTATGTACAATAGAATACAGGTGGTATGTACAATAGAATACAAGTGGTACAAAAAAATTGTCAGGAGTAGGATTCGAACCTACGTTCTACATTTCGCAGACCAGCACAGTTAACTGGCGCCCGACGGCCATCCTGACTTTACAGTTTTTAACTCGTATCAAAAGTGATATAGTGTTCAAAAATTTTCACAAGTCCAGGTAAGTGGTACTGATGCCATCGGGAAGGACTTTCCGTTTCGGGTAAAAGAAAGTAAAGGCGTCTCGTTGCTGGATGTACGTCCGCATCTGGTGGTCCACCAACCGAAATCCTCGGTTAGTCCCACTCGCACTGGCCTGGCTTTGCAGCACGTTCAGGTACAAGGCTTTGTCGATGTTGGGATCGCGCCGGCTCACCCCTTTGCAGCTAAACTTATTTTCGTCTCCCCCGTAACAGTAATACGTCTTGGAGGAGAGGGCAATCATGGAATCCCCACTCCACTCCAGCTTGAAGAGGTAGCCACTGGTCCCGCTCCACCTCATACTGTGCACGTAACTCAGGTTTCACCAGGGACTCCCAATCCGCATTAGAGACGGCCATGTAGGCCGAGTCCGTATCCATCTCCATGAGTTGCCAGTCTGATGGATTAAAATACACACCAATGAAATCATATAGAAACTGGAGCATCCTCAGCTTGGCCACCTGGTATACCATACATCCAATCTGCAGGGGCAGGTTGTAACGGATAGTCTTTTTAGCTAAAGTGATTTCATACGTGTCGTCATTGATGACCTCCACGGACCGAAACAGATGAGAAATCACTTTTTTGCGGGCTTGTGAAGTAGTACAGATGTTCACGTTCACGTGCTTATCCTGGTTCGTGACCGTTTTCCCATAATAGCCATTGCCCGTCAATTTCCACGATTCACCGATGATGGCCTTACTCGGGTCTTGATTACCTTGACGACGGGCAGACGTCACGATGTCGGCATTCTCCGCAAAACAGGCGTTGGGTACGTTTCGTAATTTCCAGACCGTGGCTCATGTACCACTGTAGTAGCGGAGTGCCCACCAAGATTTTCTCTGCCCACATACTGCCAATCAACATCCGTCGAGGTCGAGGCAAACACTCGTGTTGCTCAGCATAGGCCCCCATGGTGTCTCCAATATCATCCCGACCCACCAGCGTGTTCTTAAAGATGGGAGGGCACTGGGCGAAGAGAGGCTTGAGAGTGTCGGGAACATGCAAATCACATTCGACAAAGCCGTAGAGGTCCCCAGAACGAATGGCGTCGAACATCTGTGGAAGACTCAGGAGTCGCCGACGACTGAGCGGGTACTCGCGCTCTTTTAGGAAACGCCGTAAATGGGGCAGGGCCTGGCACATGGTGTGAAATTCACACTCCCACATTTCGATCAGATGGTATCCTCTCTCTTTCACATATATATATATATAATCGCCGTTCTCCTGCACTTCTTCCCGTAATTTTTCCGGTGTTTTTCCACGTCGTTCGTTGAAGCGTTCAGCGCTGAAATGGCATTCGTGGCCGTGCCAATAGCAGCCGTAAAATTGGAATACGGTGGGTGTTCTACCCATCAGGGCAAACCCATCGACGGGGAGTCGACGATTTCCTATGCGCTTCTCTGTGGCATTGGTCTGATGGCGTATATAAATTCCCCGTCGATAGGCTTCTCAGTCCAACCACTGGTCAGCCAGACGCTTGTAGGGAGTGCGTTGCGGTGAGAAATGCTGACCTTCCGCCAACCAACGTGTATAATGTCCACTGGGCATAGGTTGGGCCAGAGACCACAGGTACAAGGCATTTGCATTGAAACCGATGATATTAGCACAGGGTTTTCCACCGGGGAGAGTAGTGACGTCCTTCTCGTGATAACGGTGAAAAATAAGACTAGGTCCGCCGACAATGTTCTGCTTTAGACAATCATGCATGTCCGCATCTTTTTGCTGTATCAGCGAGAAGTACGTAGGACGCTCTTGAAAAAGATGGCGAAGCGCCAGACCCGGTAAACTCAAGCACTCCTTGAAGATGTCGACGTACATCTCACGACGAAAGAGTTGAACCATTTTCTCGGCCGCTTCCAGGAAAGGAACCACATCTAAGTTATTATACCATATCAGGAAATGTCGCAAGGTCTGCATGTGTTGATCGTTCCATACCTGCTGTAGTTCCCGATACGTGTCTTCCGGACATTCCACTTGCTTCAAATCGTCAAAGAACGCATCCCGGGGTGGCAACTGTGTTTCCTCCAAATGGTCGAACGCCGATATATACGTGTAAGGGAACATCCCTTTCGTTTGTACACAGTCATACGCCTTCAACCACTGATCATAGCTATAATTAGGAGCTAAGTAGTTCCGTACATCCAGGAAATGGAGTGATGTGGTAGTGAGGGCCATATGATTATTGATCTTCTTGATGACGGACTTGATGGTATTAGCCTGGGCCTAGTAGAGGTAGAGAAATTCCTTCACCATGTTCAAGTCATACCGCCCTGAGTTGAAACCCAGCACCGGTAACTGGCCTAGGTATTGTAGGAAGCGCACTTTCAATTTCTCCGCATACGGTTTAGGTAAAGGCACATCCTGCGACTGCATGGGTTCAGGCTCCGCCTCGGACTCGGACTCGGACTCTTCATCGTCACTAAACGATACACCCAGTATAGGAATCCGATCGGTCAGTTGGTCCAGTACGTCCTGGAACTTGGACACCAACAATTCCGTACTGGCCGCACTGACTTCCTCTAAATACTCCATCATGCGGATGATCAACTCATGGGAATCCCTGGTAGACAGGAAACAGACCGGTGCAGCGTCATAGCCAGGTACGTTGCTGGAAATACTCACACTCAGGGGAATATGGCGCTGCGTCCACTGCGTTTTCGCTGAAAACATGTCCATGGGCTCCAACAGGGCCTCAAAATCGTAACACGCCCGGTAGGGAAAATAACGGTCCTCCTCCGGTATGATCAGACCCTCATCGGCCAGTTCCTCGAAAATACTAGGCGTATTATGATACACACCACCAGGAAATTTTCGCTTCACACTGTTGTCACAACTCTTCTCGTGTCGATGTAAGTCGGGGGAACGGTGAAACATCCGATGGCATTGGGCACAACTGTAAGACTGGGCGTACTGGCTCATATTGTAGATCGGCGAAAAATGACTCACGCCATTGTCGTCGAAGACATTGACTTTCATCGTAGAAGCATACCGTTCTGTTGAACGACGAACCAATTCAGCCACAAATGTATCTTCCTCGCATCGTAATCGGTATACAAAGATATTGATGTTGAACAGTGTTTCCACGTCATCCAAATTCTTGAACGGGACTCCACGGAAGTGCCGCTCATCCAAGTCTTGCGCCTCTAAATACTGTTACCAATAGCCATTGGTCACTCTGTCACAACTCTTGGGATTACACTCGTCCAGATGCATGGCCAAACACCGGGTCGATGAAGCAGCCAAGGTGGTAGTAGTACAGGAGCACCGATAGGATGATCTCTCATTTTCGTGACGAAAAATGTGACGTTGGTGACCATTTCCACAAGCCATTTGGTATTGGGGCGTTGCAACCGGGCCCATTCCAATGGGTCCAACGTAGTCAGATGGTCGATGAGTGGCTCCAGAGAAATCGCATCCGTCACCGTGAACGGCTGGTCAAACACATAGGTATTATTGCTGGGATAATAATACCGCGCCTGGTCCGTCTCCTTGTGCCGTAAAATGTAACCGAATGTCATATTCAACTTGAACGCTGTGTCCTGATCTGTGAAAATGTTCTCGGCATAGGTAGACAGATACGTGAGGTCCTGCAGTCGATAGTTATACAAGTCCAATAGACGACGGTTACGGTGAAAACAATGGCGTATGGTAGCCCAGTGACGTCGATAAATGTCACTGACACGCTCGTCTTCAGGCAAGACTTCAACCGGAGGTGCTGCTGGGTCCAATGGAAAATCTTCTCCACGTCTCATGCTTTCTGTCCTCCTCTCGTCAGAACAAGCTGGTAGGTAGGCAGGCAGGCAGGTCAGGCAGGCAGGTAGGTCAGAGAGCTACGTAGGGTAGTGCAATGAATACACCAAACCACTAAAAATCTCCTCCTTTTATACGTTTTTCTACCGCCATTTTGCACCCGCCATTGTGGACCCGACATTTTGGAACAAAATGGCGGCATGCCGACATTTTGTACCCGACATTTTGGAACAATTTTGGATTTGCACCCCACATTTTGGAACAAATGGCGGCATGCCGCCATTTTGCAACCGCCATTTTGGAACAAAATGGCGGCATGCCATTGTGCGGAAAAAACCCAGACAAACAAGTCTAAACATGTCCAAAGGTCACGCCTCATTCACCCCAACCGGAAGTGACGTCATTTTTACATCCAGGTGAAAGTTAACTCCATTCACGCATTCCCTACTACTGATATATAATTTTAGTTCAAAATATTATGATTCAAAATATGGCGAAATGAATCTATTATTTTAATCAAGTGTGTTTGCTATTTACATCCTGTTACTCTGCACATGTATTCAAGTCAGATTTTCCAATGGAATTGCATCTAAACTAGCACATAAAAGATAACGCTACAATTTTAATACGAAACATCTGCACACATTTTGACACATGGCTTCAACAATTGAGGACCGGCGGGTCTCTCGACAGCTTTATTGGAGCACGTGTTGGGAGAAGTGGACAGGGAGCTGTGATAAAAGGGTCAAAGGTTTTCCCACCCATCTGAATAACTGCATGTGAATTTCGAAAAAAACGACTGTTGGTTTTATATGTTTTTGTTTTGTTAGTGTATACATTGTGTTATTATTCAAGTGTTTCCCAAAGGAAAGACGTGCCTCCTGGAGTATTTAGAATTTGCGATTTCTGTCTGAGATCCGGAGAAAGCGGGTTGTCAGATGCGAAGAAATCCCCCACCGTCTAACCCGGGGTGAACTTATAATTTAAGCTCTGAGAAGATTTATGGTTTTGTCCCGGGACAAGCACTGGGCCTGTATTAGTCATTTGCCAAACGTACCGTAACTTTATAAGAGAGAGAGCGAAAGACTCTTGAATAAAGACAACTAACTAACGGCACCGGACACTGTTCAGTCAGAAGAAGAAGCCATTTGTTTAAAGATGAAGTCCCGAAATGTTTGGAATCCGCCGAGTCTTTTGCTGATTATTTCGCATCTATCCGTAGTTATCAAGGTATGTATATATTACCGGTATTTATGAGCTGGCGTTTATGACAATATTGTGTAGATATTACAAATATATTTATTTACAATATATGGTCATGTTGAACATATATTATTTAAAGTGTGAAATTATATATGAATTGTTTTCTAATATATGTAAGAAATCACAAAACATTTATTGTTCTTTACAGTAAATAGTTTTCTCCATAATATGATTTTTTTTCAAATAATATTAAAAAATAAATAAAAATACATACTTTGGAAATATATATACTTTTTCAATATATATACTTTTACAATATATATGATTTTTGTACGTTTAACGGAAGTTGATCAATACGCTTAACGGAAGTTCGCTGAGCGCATGTCCGAGTTGTTGTGGCGAGTTCTTCTCTCTTCCACGGGTTCAAATGAAAAATTGCAGATTCATCTGATGAAGGGATTCCTGCTTTATATAGCTTGTCAGAGATTGTTCGTTATGCTCATAGTCTTCATAACACGCTTGTAGCTGCTCTACCGCACTAGCATGGATCTTCGGGAGAACGACAAACACACGTTTCTCTAACAGGGCTAAAGCTAAACGCTGTAATGGGCCTAACCGCTTTTTAAACCGCATGATGCAAAATAAAACTAGAAGAAAGCTGAATAATACTAGAATTTACTGAGCAAACACAGTCTAATATACCCCTCAGACGTTACCACAAATACACCGAAAATGTATCCCCTTATCAAAATACATAAGGCGGGGCTGCATCAAACAAACTTGACCCGGTCAGTCCAACTATATGACCAGACCAGTGCGCTAAATGTTCCGGGACGACCTATTATCTCTCAATGCGCGGCATCTTCGCATATCCAAGTCGAACACTACACGTGTTGCCATGGCTAAACATAACACATTATCTGATCAAAATACGGGTTTGGTGATGTCATAGCTATATAATATTCCGTGGTCTATATTAGGAGAAGTGCAGCTGGCTATTCGAAAGAAATTAACATCAATACCATCACCACTTGCCATATTTGGAAATCACACGGACATCAAAGAAAATCCCCGCCTCTTATCTTGATTGCTATATGACATCACGTGATGGAACAATAAGTATCACGGTTTTAACAATTCACTCTATTCATTAAGTCAAGGTAAATGACGGAAAGTTTTTTTTTTTTTTTTAGTATTTAACTTGAAACGTGAAGATGAATTTGGAGCGACCCCTGGGAAACTGGGACGATATCTGTATTATATCCTGTTACCGATTACAAAAGAACAGGACACGTCATCGTTGCGACACCACATAGTTTATGTAGTCGCGTTGTGTGCCTAGACTAGCAACACCTACTGCGATATAGGCCTAAAATATCCCCCATTAAAATCTTCCCTCCATTCCAACCCGAATTCCATATAAGCGTCTTGCTCGCTCTAAATCTCAACCCAGTCTGACGATATCAGAGCGTGCACACAGATTGCTGAAGTTCTAGGTTCTGGCCCAAACCGGTTTGGATCAATCTCCTGGCATGTACGATTTATTTCGAGGTAACAGGGCTAGCAGTTTGGATCGTAAAGCTATCCCTGCAACACCCCTCCCCGTTTTCTTTTTGGCGAAGGTGTTACTTCGCCTAGATAGAACCCTTCTCGTCGCAGGCAACCGCCGTTCTAGCGCTGCCAACGATTACTAAAACACGAGACAAAGACGTGAATTCTCCATGTTATATCACATGTGTCAAAATCCGTAACATGCAGTGTACAAAAGTACACTGCGCTCTAAAAATACCCAACTTCAATAAAATGGTAACCATCCCACTAGTCCAGTCTTATTACCAGACTGTCTATAATAACACCCAAACCCACTAAAAATCTCGCTCAAATGGTCAGTCTCATGGGACCGATCATTTTATTTCTCAAAAATATAATCAGCGGGCCAGCCTACCAGCTTTACGGCCCAAATAAATACAATCGGCCGCATGGGTCTGCTCACTTTAATTCTTGAAAATATACTCTGCAGGCCAGCCTACCAGCTACATGGCCGCAATAAATACGAGAACATTATTCAAACCAGGACTAGTATCTAGACTATAAATTGGCAGGCCAGCCTACCAGCTACATGGCCGCAATAAGCACCAGTCCGTCATGAAATCCACCACTGGAACAAGCCTATAAACTACTGGCTATATATTGAGTTCCCCATTCTCCCTCCCCTAATAATTTCAAGGCTCGCATTCGTCAGCAGCCAACAATTTCGAGTGGAAGAGCCCTTCCAGGGCGTACGCACGAAGAGTCAGAAACGTGTGCGCGCACTACACGCCACTGATCCCAATGTACATACGCTCCCGCAAACGGCTACCCACCAGAGAGAATGTTTGCAGAGGAAACAACCATAATTGCTACACCTCCACAGATATCAAGCTCACACTCACAAAATCGTTGAGCTCAGAACTAGAACAGGGTTGAGACTATAATCGAATAATGACGTATATATTCAGCTATCCTGCCCCAATAAATTATAACGGGTACTACAAGATATCGGATAGACAACTCTCATCAGGGCTTCATGACGAAGGCATGGGATGAAGAGGGACTAGTCTACCTCAACCCCAGGTCTTCGGCATGGCTACCCGCACTACACATATTCTCATACTGTATCTTCTCCATGTCACTCCATATATTAACTTCACCACATAAACTTCCATGAACGTGCCACATAGCATAACACACACAGAAAAACCCACAAAGAACACAGTTATACAATCTCAACAGAAGTCACATAAAAACGCGAGTAACGCGTATATCTACCACACAGAATCTTCACACACAGAAATTATCTAATCACACAGCAACCATCGAACCCAGGCGTCCAGCACCCGGTTCCCTCACAAAGATTACTTAAACGCACCTAGTTCACCATAACGCACCAAATGCTCCCATAACACACTACACGTATAACGCCGCAGCAAACATCACAATTTCCGAACATCCAACTTTCGAATACACACGAGGGTTCTCCAACACACACCATAATTCAAGAACAATAGTTCCAAAAATACAAATTACATTACACAACACATTACGAACGATTTGGGTCTAGAATTTTATGTATTTTTTTTCTTGAATTCCACAATGCCTCAAAAAACATCCTGTACAACAAAACCAAATCAATCCCCAAATAGGATAATTTCACATAGAAAATCAAAACTAAATACAATATATCCATCACTGCATACACGTGATGGTACACAACCATATATCTCCACCAAGCTGACGCTATACTACATCGCTTCAGACGCATACACAAAATGCGTCACCAATGGCCCATCAACTAACTTCACCATTTATCAGTTACTGGCAGAGCGAAATGTAGCCCACATTGGACAAGTCACCATTCCATAAAAATTCAAACTGCAAAAACCTTGGTGTCTCCAATAACCAAGGTTTTATCCCTAAAATCTACAACACATCCATAGGCTGATAGGAAACCGAAGCCTAGCAACAGGTCGTCAACCAAGGGTGCCACCACTATATTTCCAGTACAGTGAAAATCGGAGATGGATAATGGGACCTGCCGAACTAGCATTCCCATACTGGTCATTCCTCGAAATGCACCAGTCAGCCGAATAGGCGAAGACGACAACCCCTGAAGACCTAACCTAGCAAATAGATGTTCACTCATGACGGTGACTTGGGCGGCCGTGTCTACCACAGCAGTCACCGGCACAGACCCAACCTTAACTGGAATGGACATCGCCCACCCCTGGGAACGAGACAGATTAACATCTCTGACTGCTGCAGTAAGTTCAGTAACACCTGCCTCGTCTCCCGTGGACGACCCCACCCCGTCATTTGCAGTTGCTAATTCAGCCCACCCATCTAAATCATGTCTAGTAGGACAAAAACGGCTTATGTGGCCGGGTTTACGGCACGAGTAACAGAGTCGCGGTGGACGAAAGGGTCGCGATGACCGACGGCGAGGGGGCCTCTTATTTATCCCTTCCCCTTCTGCCTTACAAGCATCAGGAAAAGCCTCCCCCACTGAATCAACATTAACAGTTCTACATGTAACCGTCTGAAAATCCAACTCCCTCAGATTATATCGTGAGGAGTTCACATAACGCAAGGCTTCCGAGATTGTTGTGGGGCTCTTTTCCATAGCAAATCTCACAGCCAGTATTTCTCTGCATCCCCTGAGAAAATGTTCCACCGCTACTGACTCAATAATCTTTTCCGGTGCATTCGGATACCCGTCCCTTGCCAACCTAGCGCATCTAAA
Source organism: Hanleya hanleyi (assembly GCA_036873755.1). Lineage (NCBI taxonomy): Eukaryota > Metazoa > Mollusca > Polyplacophora > Lepidopleurida > Hanleyidae > Hanleya > Hanleya hanleyi. The sequence goes on from JAVTVY010014460.1 coordinate 45,295, forward strand.
AGCAAACTCCTCTAAAGTATCCTCGGGGCCCTGCACTTCCGCTTGCAAACGCTGCCTAAATGCACGCGGAGGTTCCCTACTATTATAATGGCATTCCATTGCTTTGAGGAGCATATCAAACGAGGCTTTGACTGCCTCCGATTGATAACTGTAAAACACCATGGCATCGCCATGAATACAGTCCGTTAATTTCTTAAGACACTGGTCTTTGTCCCACTTTCTACTTTCAGCTTCCAACTTAAATTTAACCCTAAATGGAACCCAGTCCCCTCTGGTCCCTGAAAACACTAAAGTCTTGGGAAGCCGGGGACTTTGACTACGGTAGCGTTCTCGGGATACAGGTCGTTCGGTTGATCTCGATCTGGACGAGCATTCGCTACATTTACTAGGAGAGGCCTCAACCTCCCCCTCGGTATCAGTAGCGGACACATCGGCCAGATTCCCATTATCTATATCCCCTTGAAGATATTGTTCCCCTACCATAGCATTGTCTAAAAACAACTCATTCCTATTTACTGGGCATTGGAAGTTCGGAGCTGAAGTGTGGCCACTGGGCGGCAACTGATGAAATACATTATTTACATCCCTAGCCAGACCAGCGTCCAGTCCTGCTGTTCCATTTAGATCTAGTGGACATGGGGGGTCGGGAAGGGCAGCTGGTGCATTTACTTGAACATGTGGTTCATTTTGATGAACCGGGGCTGCATTCAGTTGATTTGCAGTGTCTCCCTCACCCTCAATCAATTGTTCAGGTCTATTATTTACAACAACAGGAGTTGGGTCCGCCTGACCAGCGTCCCCCGTTGTCTGTTCAGACGTCGCATGTGATGAAATCTCTGACCCTTCCCTGCTTGGAGCGCTAAGCAATGTAACAACAGTCCTCATATCTAAACCTACTTGTTCCATCTTATCATCAACTTGCTTCAACTTACCACCAACTTGACCTATTTGAGTGTTTACTTGTTGACCTAGTTGGTCAACTTTAACATCCACTTGTCCTACTTTAGTTTCCACTTGTCCTACTTTAGTATCCACTTGGGTCAATTGGCGTCCATAATTATCTATCTTTTCATCCAATTGTCCCAAATGAAGCTCATATTCCTTGATATTATCATGCAACTGGTCCATTTCTACATCCAATGCATCTACATGGCCCGTTATTCCAACTTTCCATAATCCAATGATTTCTTCAAGACGACGATCAACTAAAGCATTAATGTATTCCGGACTTCCCGAAAAGTCTAAACCTATAATCTGCCCCTCTAGCACTAGATCGGCTATATGCCCGGCACTAAACTGAGTCGCCTGCATAAAATGCTTAAAAGTAAGCAACCTGCCCTCTTCCTGTAAGGCTACCACACGTGCACTTCTACTACTCCCCACCCCTTTCAACTTTTGCAGTGCTTCCTCTGTAGCTACTGACACATCAATGGGCCCTAAATATGCCATGTTAACAAAAGTAGAACGATATACGGTATATGCAAACAAGTCAAAAAAAAAAAAAAAAAAGGAATACCCAATCAAAATCTAGTCAAATAAATTCAAATATATCAAAGACTTTCAGTGAGTTTCCTCTTAGAAACCCACTGAAGCAAATGAAAGACAGCCCACATTGGTATGTCCACTACAAAACAACAAATCTTACACCAAAATAAATAGCAGTGCCAACTCCTCACACTCCGTTTCCACTCCAGAAACTCATTAAAGCAGAAGACCGTGTACCTCGTTATGTCCCCTAGGGAACACCAAATTGGACACGAAAAATGAAAAGCAGTGTCAACTACTCAAATTCAGTGAATGAAAACAAATATTTAAACATGTGCAGGTTCGAGTTCAAACTGACGAAACACTTTTATGAATCAAATCAATTGTGCCTAATCAGCCATATCCATTAGGAAAAAAGAAAAAGAACAAGACCCATCTCTAGAACAAGTGCAACACGTGTTACCACACAGTCAACACGCTGTTGCAACTTCTCTATTAATCTTGCACTATTTCAATTTACAACTAATTATGAATAGGGCACTAAAGAAACCCAGGGTGGGTCTTGGGGGGGGGGGGGGAAATCAATTATCAATTGTGCCCGGAAAACAAAGTCAGGCCACCTGTGCTTAAATTAACACAGTTTTCCGTGCCTGGAGGAATACAACACAGAATACAAACTAGATTTTAAACTCGACCACATCGAGGAGTCAATAACTCCGAGTTCAAATACAAACAGGAAATAGCCCGTCTCGAGATGGTAAACTGCATCAAAATTTTAACTCATGAACAACCTTCAGTCTATCATTCAGACCCCTCAAGGATGAACATAGGCAAGTTCCCATTCAATTAAATTTCATAGCTTAATTTCCTAAACTGATCCAAGAGAAGGGAGAAAACAGACAAGATATATAAATTATTAACTCAATTCAAAAGGATTGAAGGGAGTCGGATTACTATTGTCGCAGTGACAACACCATGGCTTCGCCATGAATACTATAGTATATGGCAGCGACAACACCATGGTATCGCCATGAATGTGACTCGCATGACCGATAATGCCCCAAGCTGTCAACTGAGCAATCAGAATCATGTATTGGACAACCAAAATGTAGGCAATATATATATATTATTTAGCCGACCAGTTGACAGCCGACAAACCGTTCAAAAAATGTATATATATATATCTTGAAACAGAAAAAACGGGTTTCGCTTTTATCAGGACGGGAAAAAGTTAGCAGAAGACAAAGTCACATTGACCCGAGAGCAATCTGAGCATTTACTATTGTATTCCAACACACAATTGCATTCCAATTACAGATTTCTCATAAAGGTCGGCAAAATCTCCAATCTCAATCCAAAGACCCATCAATACTAACACATAGTAGAAATCTCACACAAAAGTCAATCTCAGAAACAATACAATTCAATCGTACAGAAACACATAGACAACACCACACAGTAACACCCGGAGTGACAATGGACAAAAACTTCCATAAAAATTTGATTCTCCCCGATATACAAGCTCTATATGATAACCCAGTAAAAATATTTGAAAATTGTATAACCCTGCTAGGCTCAAATTATTCAATATCACCGAGTCAATTTATCCGGTTGTTACCAATCTATTGACCACGAACGGCCAAAATGCCACTACTAATAACACTTCGCGTTTATCACAGAACAATAATGCTGTATATACGACGACACCAAATGCAATAAATGTACAATACACTATTCCCAAAATATGTTGACTAGTTCAACTGGCTAAATACCAGGAATATATCTAATAATACGGACCGAATTGAGCATATCGAGTCTCTCAAAGAGGCGGAACGATTAATTGCCACATCACACAGATCTATATATGCTGTTGACAGTGCTAAATTATACCGCATTGGCCGTACTATAATAACACAGCGCGCCTATCACAGGTTAATAATACGGGTACTGTATATACAGCGACACGAAGTTTATTGAATGCATACGAACGATACACTGTTTATGAGAAATGTTGGCTAGCTCAGCCGGCTTTTTACCAGAAAAATATTTGATTGCGTGGACTGAACTGAACACACGACTAGTTTCATAACGAAAGACGGGGAAAACGGCTACCCGACCCCTACATGTATATCACACAGACCGATGTGATCATACAGTCAAACTTCACCATCGCGTAGCTAGCCTATCAACCGAGATAAAAAAACCTGTCTAACACAATCAACAGCCTGCCAGCCGTGAAAAGATTTGTACAGAATCACCTACTAGAATAGCCCAATATCAGGATGACCGACTCCCGGTAAAACAATTATACATACACTCAACCTGTGCAAAGCCGGCCAAGAAAACAGGGAAGGTGGGGAACGCGAAGTGAGAGGACAAATGGCCGACTTCCACACCGCGTTTGTTTACCGAGATTTTCGCAGTCTGGTTCAAAGGCGTAAATTCTCAACCGTTACAAATTATTTTTTTAATCTGACGCCAGATGTAGTCGCGTTGTGTGCCTAGACTAGCAACACCTACTGCGATATAGGCCTAAAATATCCCCCATTAAAATCTTCCCTCCATTCCAACCCGAATTCCATATAAGCGTCTTGCTCGCTCTAAATCTCAACCCAGTCTGACGATATCAGAGCGTGCACACAGATTGCTGAAGTTCTAGGTTCTGGCCCAAACCGGTTTGGATCAATCTCCTGGCATGTACGATTTATTTCGAGGTAACAGGGCTAGCAGTTTGGATCGTAAAGCTATCCCTGCAACATTTATTAAGGGTATAGATCAAAGATACTGAACCGATCCCGGACAAACAGGCCTACGGTATAATTAAAATCAGACCATTGCGTTTGGCGTCTTCACCTACCTGGATACAACCTAAAGAACACTATCTCGTCACGCCATCACAACTTGGGCACTCCTTCGCACTGGTCGTGCGAACACGCCATTCAACCCGTCTCCCCCAAGCCACCCTACACATGACCCCTCTTATCAGTGTCACATAGACACTGTGTAATCTCAAATTCTTATAAAACAATATAATATACCCTCTTCACACTCTACACAAACCTATAGGGGCCCTCTTCTTTTCCCATACCTGCAAAAGTATCACCTAACATTTCCTTCTTTCAAACCTTCTCATTTAGTCCATGAGCCAGACCCCAAAATTTCATCAGTTGGTACCACCTGGGGTGGCAAATTCTCATTATGTTTTTTTTGAAAGTCCTATATCCTTAGATGCAAAAAAACTTTGAAAGCAATCCGGGACACACAGCTTAGTGGTAGTAATCACCTCTTAAAGACGAACAGCCGTGTCCAATCTGAGGGACCAGATTTGGGGGTAGGAGAAATATAAAGTCGAATATCTTTGCAAGTAATGGTGATATAGTGGCATTCGGCCACTCGAAATGTTGGTAATCTGATCCTCTATATGTTGGTATCTGTTATATGCTAATGTTTCACTTATGTAGGTCACCAGAGGTCAAAAGGTCACGAAATCTGAACCCTGTCTAAAACGTGACCACCTGTAGGAAAACTCGCTGCAGATACCATACCAATGGGACTTTCTTAACCTAAATGGTTTCAAATGGAAGCCAAGAAGTACCCAAGTCTATAATAAGTCTAAACAAGTGGAGTTTATTATTATTTAGACTGTGGCACAGAACTGTTTTTGATGCATTTTCAAAAATGGTGTTTTTATTGCGCTAAAATCAGGCAAAATTGTATGAAATTAGACAGCTTGAAGTTAGTTGCATATTTTGACAAATAACTACTCCAGATGCTGATGGTCATGTCTTAGGTCTATTCAGGGATTAGTTAAGCTACATTTCCAGGTAATTAGGTCACCAGAGGTCAAGGTCAAAGATTCTCAATTATTAATTTTCTACATTTTTACTTGGGACTTTCATATTACAAGGTATTTACATTGCAACCAGTTTTAAGTATAGAGCATCAGAGACATCGCTGGTGCAGCCTGTACCGCATAGCCCGTAGGGCAATGGGTAAACCAGAGTGCGAGTGCACCAGGTATGGGTGTCGACAGGGGTCAAAGATCAATCATCCTCCAAATCCCCTTTATCGCTCGTTAAGGCGCTGAGACGGGCGTTAAGGCGTACAGATAGGGCGTTAAGGCGTTGAGACGGATGTTAAGTCGTAACGACGGGCTTTGACGGGCGTCACTGCATTTCGATGTATTGGTGGCAATTCCATGAAAGTCAGAGCTTCTGAGCTAGTTCACCAGGGCGTTGAAGCGTTAAGCCTAAGCATTGATGAGCGTTACCGTCTATAAGAGCAAGTTTAATCCCAAAACACGCGACATTCAACCGTCAACATGGCTTATACTTGCTCTAAGTGCGAACGCACGTTCACCAGACGTTAAGATATGATGCGACACGAGAAAAATATACATGGGATTGAAGACCCCGAGGCACAAGAAGCCGATACAGAGACTGATGAGAGTCCATCGACTGCTACCGAAACTGAGATTGCTGAGATTCTATCTAGTGATACGGAGAGCTTGACCTTAGATAGTCAGCCTACGTCCGAGGAATGTGAGGCAGTACCTACCTTCTGGGATCGTATTGTGAGAGCAGCTATCAATATTCACTCTGCAGCAATCGAGAACGCCGGACAGGATTAACTTACAACAGCCATACACCCAAATGCGCCCCTGCATCAAGAGAACAGCCATGGCGATTTATGAAGAGTATACCTTACTACCGCTTGAAATGAAAGGCGACCCCACGCACAGGTCCATCATGATGACCAAGCGTCACTTGGAAGAGGATATGGGGCTACCACCCACCAAGGCCCTGGAAAATGCGACCAGAATGCGCAAATAACTCTTTCAGGACAGGCTGCCTCAGTGGTATCCTGAACTGCCCGGTGATGCTTAGGTCACACCGAGCAACGATGGAACTTTGTCAAAGGACGGCTTATGATTGGACAAGAGCAGCCGAGAATATGACAGATGCAGCGCTAAATGGCGGCCTCTGATCGGACAAGACTCTTCCTGAATTGTAAACATGTCCAACGCGGCTGTTGTTCTTGTTGTTCTCTCATCTGTCATCCTTGGTGTTGTTGTTCTCTCTCTCGTCTATAGCATGGCGGCGTCAAGGTGTTATGCTAGGGCGTTAAGGCGTAATGAAGGGCGTTGACGGGCGTCACTGCTTTTCCAATGAATTAGTGACAATTCCATGAAAATCAGAGTTTTTGGGCTAATTGTTGCTACAAGGTGTTGCAATAAGATGCCACTTCAAACGACGCATTCAGACCCAGAAATAATCCATTTCTACCCCAAACACCTTCCTTCAAACCCCCAAAATATCCACTTTGGCTACTACTCGTAAACTCACTCACTCACTCACCATCTTTAGTGCGTCCATGCGTCAAGACGGGCGTTGGACATGCCTCATTCACTCACTCACTCTGGAAGTTCATTTGGACCATTTTGACCCCATCAGCCCATCGTCGGGCAGTTCAGGATACCACTGAGGCAGCATGTTCTGAAAGAGTTGTTTGCGCATCCTGATCGCACCTTCCAGGGCCTCGATGGGTGGTAGCCCCATATCCTCTTCAAGTGACGCTTGATTTTCACGATGGACCTGTGCGTGCGTTCGCCTTTCATTTCAAGCGATAGTAAGGTATACTGTTCATAGATTGCCATGGCTGTTTTCCTGATGCGGGTGCGCATTTGGCTGTTGTAAGTTATCCTTTCTGGCGTCCCCGATTGCTGCAGCGTGAGTATTGATAGCTGCTCTCACAATACGATCCCAGAAGGTAGGTTCTGCCTCACTTTCCTAGGACGTACGCTGACTATCTGAGGTCAAGCTCTCCGTATCACTAGATAAAATCTCAGCAATCTCTGTTTCGATATCAGTGGATAGACTCTCAGCAATCTCTGTTTCGGTATCACTCGATGGACTCTCATCACTTTCTGTGTCGGGTTCTTGTGCCTCGGAGTCTTCGATCCCATGTATATTTCTCTCGCGTCGCATCATATCGTATCGTTCGCACTTACAGCAAGCATAAGCCATGTTGACGCTTGAACGTCGACTGTGCGTGTTTTGGGAAAACGCTTGCATTTATAGACAGTAACGCCCATCAACGCTTAGCTTAACGCTTCAACGCCCTGGTGAACTAGCTCAGAAGTTCTGATTTTCATGGAATTGCCAACGATACATCGAAATGTAGTGACGCCGTCAACGCCCGTCGTTACGTCTTAACGGCCGTCTCAACGCCTCAACGCCCTATCTTTACGCCTTAACGTCCGTCTCAGCGCCTTAACGAGCGATAAAGGGGATTTTGAGGACGATTGACCTTTGACCCTGCGGACACCCATACCTGGTGCACTCGCATCCTGGTGTACCCTATGCCCTACGGGCGATAGGGTACAGGGTGCACCAGCGATAGCTCTGATGCTCTATACTTGAAACTTGTTGCAATGTCAATACATTGTAATATGAAAGTCCCAAGTAAAAATGTAGAAAATTAATAAGTGACAATCTTTGCCCTTGACCTCTGGTGACCTAATTACCTCGACATGTAGCTTAACTAATCACTGAATAGACCTAAGACATGGTCATTAGCATTTGTAGTAGTTATTTCTCAAAATATGCAACTAATTTCAAGTTGTCCCACTTCATACAATTTTGCCTGTTTTTAGCGCAATAAAAAGACCATTTTTGAAACTACGTCAAAAACAGTTCTGTGCCACCGTCTAAATAATAATAAACTCCACTTGTTTCGACTCATTATAGACGTGGATACTTCTTGGCTTCCATTTGAACTCATTTACGCTGAGAAAATCCCATTGGTATGGTATCTGCAGCGTGTTTTCCTACAGGTGGTCACATTTTAGTTAGGATTCAGATTTCGTGACCTTTTGACCTCTGGTCACCTACAGAATTGACAAATTAGCCTATAACAGATACCACCATATAGAGGATCAAATTACCAACATTTTGAGTGGCCAAATGTCACTATATCACCATTACTTGCAAAGTTATTGAACTTTATATTTCCCCTACCCCCAAATCTGGTCCCTCAGATTGGACTCGGGTGTCCATCGTTAAGAGGTGATTACAACCATTAAGCTGTGAGTCCCGGATTGCTTTCAAAGTTTTTTTTCCATCTATGGATATAGGGCTTCCAAAAAAACATAATGAGAATTTGCCACCACAGGTGGTACCGATATCTGGTCTGGCTCATGGACTAATTCTCATGCACTTATCTTTCTATAGCTCATTCTAACCTTCGAACCCTGACGGGGGAATACGATAAAATTTCAAAAAATTACCGGAAAAAGCTTTCTCCAAATGGATACATTTTGAAAAATAATCTGCTAGGTATTGATACTCATAATTATATTATAAATGTTGACAAACTTTGGCCAATTGATTATGTGCGCTCTCGTATGATCGTAAATGTGGTTTACCAGGATCGGTGTTTTCTTGCTGTTGTAGCTGTTTTGTTGAAGCAACATCTGTAAACAATGGTCGGCGAGAATTTGCCCAACGAGCTGATCCACACTGACAGCTTAGTTCGCCAGGATTTCCACTGCAATTTGTCATCAAAAACTCGCCACAACATACAGTATCGGAAGCGCGCGCAACTTCCGTTTAGCGTATTTTTCAAACTTCCGTTGAACGTACCTTAATGCCATATATTGTAAAATTATATATATTTGCAAAGTATATATATTCTATATTTTCATATATTTATCAAATATATTTTATTTAAACAGAAGCATATTTTAGAGAAAACTATATACCGTGAAGAACAATAAATATTTTGTGATTTCTTACATATATGAGAAAACAATTCATATATAATATCGCACTTTAAATAATATATGTTCAACATGACCATATATTGTAAATAAATATATTTGTAATATCTACACAATATTGTCATAAACGGCAGCTCATAGGTATTTGATATGTGGGTACACTGTAAAAACACTGAGTAAACGTTCAACCATAAAGTGGATGTAACTCGGTTGCAACCATAAACTGGTTCAACGTAGCACCAAGCAAAGTTCAACGCTGAACTAGAATGAGGTTAAACGTTCAACCCTGAAAAGGTGTAACGTTGAACTAAAAGGTAAACATTGAACCAGAAACTGGTTCAACGTTTAACCATGGAAAACCCTGAACCAAAATGTGGTGTTACCTAGAACCAATTACTGGTTCAACGTATAACCAGATTCAGGTTCAATGTTTTCTCAGAAATAGGTTCAACGTACAACCATATAAAGGTTTAACGTACAACCAGATCCAGGTTCAACGTTCATCCAGATGCAGATTCAATGGAATCTGCACCGGATTGTTTTGGTGCAAATTGTACATGTATTTGCAGATTTAGTTGAATTCTTGCAAATACACAGGAATCATATGAGCAACCAAGTTACCTCCCAGGGGCATTAATCCTTGCAGTCGTCAGTGAAAGGATATCAACCTATAAGAAAGTGAAGAATATTTTAAAACATATCTCAACAAAGACACACTAATTAAAACAAATTCATATATTTCAATCATATTTGGATATAATTTATTAACAGATCTGATTTCAAATAGCACGAACACCCAGCTATATCATACACAAGAGTTCATGTGGACTCAAAATACGTTCGCACGTTCGCACGTTCGCACAACATAACATAATAAGATTGGCATTGATGGGAAACTTTGGGTTCGGTACATGTATTAAAATATGCTATTTTTGTTGAAGGACTTTGTATGTTCTGACCTGTATACAATATAGGAACAACAGAATACATGCTATGGCAACAGCAAAAAATTGGATAAAATTGAGGCATGACACATCTCTCCAATATGAACCTACCCACCAAATATTAAAAATTTAAACAACAGACTGCAGGAGTTGTAACATGGGTACACACATGGCTGTAGTCCGAACAAGAAAATGACAGTTCAACAAAAAAAATGCAATGTGATTGCCATGGTTTGGTTGCCTGGTCGAGTTGTAGACTGGACATGAAAATGATAGTTTCAGCATAAAAAAAATAAAAAAATCGCCATTTGGTTCCATGTCAAATGCAGTATTGGACAAATGTGGTACAGGACACATCTCAAAATGTAAATAGAAAACTGTGTTGTTTATGGCTCGGGCAAGAAAACGGACGAGCGAACAGACTGACAGATGGAAATCGCAATCACAAAATACGTCCAATATACATGGCGGGAATATAAAAAGGAACATAACCGGACATGTACTATGCCTTGATATGTCATCAACTTGACCCAAAATTATGAAATGATGAATCAACAAATCTGCATACATGAACACAGGATGAAAATAATGATTAGCAAATGATTATGATTGAAACCCTGGTTATTAAACAAGAAATCAGCACTACATGTACATCCTTCAAAAAAAAATTAAAAAGAAACAGCCCATGCATACAATAGTTTGAGCAACCTTTCACCAATCAAATAGGACTGGAGACAACCATTCAGCACTATACATGTACTGAAAAAAAGAGCATATACACTACAAGCATTGCCTACTGAACAGGACAAACCTACAAAATATAATAAACAATTTTGCAATAATCACAGCTTCTAACGAGATCAACAGGGCAACCAATGTCTTCTACAAATTATTTGTAATCAAATGAACAACTAAAGATATGAAAAGCTAAAATGTAAACATTGAATTCTATCAATTCATGAATTACAGAAACCACAAGTAACACGGGTTACAATAATGAGGGAAGGGAGTGTAGGGAAGTAACATCCAAGATGGTGTCACCTACAATAAGTTTGATGCCTCCCTTTCAAATGATGTTCGACTCACTCCTCATCTAAGAAATGAAAACTTCAACATGCGAAATGATTATCATGATTATTATTGACTTTTTTAGCTTACTGCTGTATGCTGAAATATTACCGTATCATGTGTACATGTATATAGTTTTGAGAAGAGATATGCAGTTGATGGCTCTAGGAATGCAAATTTATTGAAGTACATATATGGCATAATTGTCTGTTAATATCACTGATCTGAAATATTTGAGTGAGCAAGTTAATTGCATTTTATCACAGTTAGTTATGGGACCTACATGTACATACATAGTTTATGTGTGTCCAACCTTCCTACACAAAGTACAGGTGGTCAAACTTCACACAGCGACCTATGTATTCTGAGTACAAGTATTGTTATATCACTGATCTGGGATAAACGAGTAAATTATTTAATTGCATTTTATCACAGTTTAGTTATGGGACCTACATACATAGTTTATGTGTGTCCAACCTTCCTACACAGAGTATAGGTGATCAGACTTCACACAGCGACCTATGTATTCCGAGTACATGTATTGTTATATCACTGATCTGGGATAATTGAGTGAATTATGTAATTGCATTTTATCACAGTATAGTTATGGGACCTACATACATAGTTTATGTGTGTCCAACCTTCTTACACAAAGTACAGGTGATCAGACTTCACACAGCGACCTACGTATTCCGAGTACATGTATTTTTATATCACTGATCTGGGATAATTGAGTGAATTATCTAATTGCATGTTATCACAGTTTAGTTATGGGACCTACATACATAGTTTATGTGTGTCCAACCTTCCTACACAAAGTACAGGTGATCAGACTTCACACAGCGACCTATGTATTCCGAGTACATGTATTGTTATAATTATATAACTGATCTGGGATAATTGAGTGTCATCTAATTGCATTTTATCACAGTTTAGTTATGGGACCTACATACATACTTTATGTGTGTCCAACCTTCCTACACAGAGTACAGGTGATCAGACTTCACACAGCGACCTATGTATTCTGAGTACAAGTATTGTTATATCACTAATCTGAGATATTTGAGTGAGCTAGTTAATTGCATTTGATCACAGTTTAGTTATAGGACCTGCATACATAGTTTATGTGTGTCCAAACTTCTTTAATAAACATTCCGAGTACATGTATTGCAATATCATCTGGAACATTTGAGTAAGCTAGCTAATTATATTTTATCCAAGTTCAGTTATGGGACCTAGATACACAGTTTATGTGTGTAAGACCTTCCTACAAAGAGTATAGGTGGTCAGAATTCAGAGTGACTTATGTACCCGAGTCGAATATATTACAATATGTATTAATGATCTGAGACATACTGAGTCTTACTATGCTAAATAATAATGCATATTGCAGTGTTTATTAATAAGACTTCCGTGTGCATATTCAATATGAGTGTCAACCTTCCTACACAGACTATATGTGGCCAGACATGCACATAGCCAATGTGTGTTCCCCACCTTCATGCACAAAGTACACGTGGTCATGTATTGATGATTTGGGATATATTGAGTGTTGCATTGGTTTCTTGTATTCAACATCACAGTTAATTCACAGTAAACAAGACCCTAGTCTTCTCATCTACATGTAGCTGCAGAGTGTAATCTTGGGCCATCTGCTTCAACAGATGAGAGGGCTACATGTATATGCACATTATTTATCATTCTATCACAGTAATGGGACTTTGTTTGCATATGATGGTGTCACTTTTCTATCATAAGTAGTATGCTGGCCATTGTGGACGATTTTTTTGTAAGTGAATTACTGTACTAAGGATGTTCAGGGATGGTGAAGATCCAACACAGTTCTGTTTTCTTCCTCCTCTAGATGTAATACCACATCTTTAGCCTGATGATTCGTTGTATCACGTTACCATTTCATCGTTTCTGTCACATTGAATGATTCCGGTAGCCATGATCTTGTGATGCAGGAATGTCAGAGACCAAATATTTCACATAGTCCCAGTTATGAAATAATGCACACACTTCCACCATTGTCCAAAACCCTGTAATGTAATGATCGGCTCTGTGACGTGTCTCTGATCTTTCTTGCAAGCAGTTGGTCCTAATAAAGAAATAAAGAATTGTGTAAGATAATTTGTCTTCACTATCCTGTCAATATAAGCTTACATTTATAAGTACATGTACCATTCAGTAAAATTTTGACTCATCAACATGGAGCCTTCTCCAGATGAAGCCTTGATGACCTCCCCAACCCAACCACCAACAGTGACAAAATTATTCATTCTTGTTGCTGGTTTTAGTATGGTCTATGGGCATAATATATCTCATTATTAGCGTTGAAAATGGCAGATTATTCCTTACATCTTCAACTGCGATAAAATCCATTACATGATGATGATGTTCACTCTGTGGGAGCCATATACACTGTCTCCCCCTTCATCTTCCTTCAACAGTCAGACGCAAACAAATGGATTCCTTCTGACCTTCTCCCCGCTACACTTACTGTAGGAGAAAATACAAAAATATTAAATGGAGTAACATCAAATAGAACTAATATATTTATAAAGGTTGGGAGAAATATCCTGATTTTCATGACAGGCACTCATCCTCCTGGTCCCACACAACCCCCTGGCAATTTCCAATTTCTCATGCGCCCCCCCCCCGGGAATATCTCACAACATCAATCCCCCATGGTCTTGTCACATAAAACAGGAGGTGTGTGTAGTGGGTATGGTCGTGGATGGTGGCGGCTGGGGGGAGGGGGGGGGTGGGTAATACATGGTACAGCTATGATGTAATATATTTACTTACTACTTGACATTCATCATAGTGTATTTCAAATACCACATATGGTGTATTTCATAAACACCTAAAGCGACTCTTTATGACCGATCAGGCACTAGGGCGGCTGGACTTCACACATTCTCACTTGATCATTGGATGAACAGTTACAAAATATTGACATATTACCCCATTGGACACAAAATTTTGCCAATATTTGATATAGTCTTGCGACATCATGTAACTATTATAAATTCATTGGACTGATTAGAATTTCAGGCAAAATTAAGGGGGTAACTATTATAAATTCATTGGACTGATTAGAATTTCAGGCAAAATTAAGGAGTGACTGAATGTTAATAGACGTTTTGAATTATTATAGAATTATAATCTGCATAGGAATATGTCCAGTGTATAAATATAAAAATACTATATAATGTTTTTTTTTTTTTTTTTTTTTTTTGGAATATGACATTGATGCATATTGGTTTACACGGACCTTCCACAAAGGGCATTGCAAGTATTTTTGTGGACAATACAGCTAATAATTACTGGTATCCATATGTGTATAGCTGTTAAACTAGTATATGATATAGGTGCCTAGTGTTTCATTAATTTTATTTTGGAAATACATACAAAGCCTAAGCCTTATATTTCATTCATCCACATCTGGTATGGGAAAACGACATGCTAAATGTAATAAGTAATTGGAAATTGCAAAATACCACCAAGTCGTAACAGCAAATTATATCAATGACATATTCAAACAGACAACAGACAGCAAAATTCTTTCACACAGTGAATCAATGATGAACAACAATGAAGCATAGTCCAGTTTTCGACAGCCTCGATTTCAAAACACAAAGCGAAAGGGGACGAGATTTCTGCGCACACTCCTATACGTATTTAGTGTTAAAGCGCAGTTCAAACGAATGTTTGTCCATAATACTAGTACTTACCAGAACAGATTGATGTAGCGAGACGAGTAATGTTGAGCTGCAAACAACACCGCACCGCAAGTTTTTCTCCAGATACAGCAGGTGGCGCTTCGTAAAACAAAGGGCGATAACCGATAGCGAGTTGAACCAAATTCCAGTTGAACGTTGAACCAGAAAGTGTTTTTTTTTACTACCACGACGGGAAGAGCGATAAAGAGGGCGGGAAATACGTTGAACCGATATACAGTTGAACGTTTACTCGGTCGGGAATAATTGTGACCCACATAACAGTATTACACCATGTTTCATTTTGGTAACTTCTATGGTTGTTTCTGACGGTGGATAGGCTATCATATGGGCGAGAATAGTAATATGCCATCAAAATAAGTGCATAACAGCGAAGTTTCCCAAATCGACACGCTTTATTAACGAGTTCGACGTTCAACCGATTATTAGTTTTAAGTATTACCACATAGTTTATTTGGAAAAGGCTACAGAATTTTACTTTAATATTAACAAGAGAATTTTTCTCTGCTCTCAGACATTCATATGCCATTGTTTCAGTCATATTGGTGTCGTTTACCATGCACGAAGTTTCATGTGGTTGAACGTTGAACCAGTTATAGGTTTAACGTAGAACCAATAATAGGTTCAACGTTTACTACCAACCT
>JAVTVY010014461.1:0-65320 GCA_036873755.1 Hanleya hanleyi
TGTAGTTGCTGGGGGTCTACTACTGTTTAACCACTCCAACTCTCCGTGTACATCTTCATCGTCTGTTTCATCATCATCATCCTCTTCCTGCACAGCGCCCCTTATTTCTCTATCTTGTTGTGCGCCTCTCACCCTCAAAGCTTCAGCAATCTGAGCTTCAGCAACACGCTGCAAGCTCGTAATGATTGTAACATGTTCGTTGTCTTCTCCGCTCGAGCGAATCCGTTCTCTCGGATCTTGTTGTTGTTGTCCGTCTCGAATTGTCACCCTGAAAGTTTCGGACGACACTCCCGTGTTCATTGCGTTGAAAAGTGACCGTCTACTAGGATTAGCCATGATGCAGTTGAAATGAGTGAATAGCAGACGAGACACTGCGCGCTTTTTATAGTATAACCGTAGAGCGCCCTTATGAGGGCGCGGACGTCACCGAAATCTTCACACCGAGCAAGTGTGCCTGCGCAGACCCGCTGAAATTTTGTGTTTCTGTCATAAATCTTCAAACCGGTCTCATTTTGCAACAAATGCGAGTTGACGTGTAAAACTTATTTAAACTTGAACTTTGGGAGCTTATAGTGTATCGCTGAAAAATTCAGAAGGCTGGCGGCAGGCTAAAACTATATTTTTAATCATTTTGTCGGTTTTAGACCCGTATGATTATGGGTGTGGTTGTGTGGAAAACCCGGTAAATTTGAAATAAATCGGCTTAACTCCGTAAAAATACTTCAGATGTGTTCCTCACATCCTTATAATGTCACCCTGAAAATTTGAGCAGGTTTATCGAAGGAAAAGTGTAAATTTTTGTCATACCACTCTTGCTACGGTAACACAGCCATTGACACGCGTAGCTGTACATACATTCGGCTCATACTGTATAGTGCTGTGTTACCGTAGCAAGAGTGGTAGGACAAATATTCACACTTTTCCTTCGATAAACCGGCTCAAATTTTCAGGGTGACATTATGAGGATGTCAGGAACACAACTAAAGTGTTTTTACGGAGGTAAGCCGATTTATTTCAAATTTACCGGGTTTTCCACACAATCACACCCATAACCATACGGGTCTAAAACCGACAAAATGATTAAAAATATAGTTTTAGCCTGCCGCCAGCCTTCTGAAGTTTTCAGCGATACACTATAAGTTTCCAAAGTTCAAGTTTAAATAAGTTTTACACGTCAACTCGCATTTATTGCAAAATGAGACCGGTTTAAAGATGGGAAAGAAACACAACATTTCAGCGGGTCTGTGCAGGCACACTGGTTCAGCGTGAAGATTTCGGTGACGTCCGCGCCCTCATATGGGCGAGCCATTGACACGCATAGCTGTACACACATTCGGCTCCATACTGTATAGTGCTGTATTACCGTAGCAAGAGTGGTATGACAAAAATTCACACTTTTTCTTCGATAAACCTGCTCAAATTTTCAGGGTGACATTATAAGGATGTGAGGAACACATCTAAAGTGTTTTACGGAGGTAAGCCGATTTATTTCAAATTTACCGGGTTTCCCACACAAACACACCCATAATTATACGGGTCTAAAACCGACAAAATGATTAAAAATATAGTTTTAGCCTGCCGCCAGCCTTCTGAATTTTTCAGCGATACACTATAAGCTCCCAAAGTTCAAGTTTAAATAAGTTGTACACGTCAACTCGCATTTATTGCAAAATGAGACCGGTTTGAAGATGGAAAAGAAACACAAAATTTCAGCGGGCCTGAGCAAGCACACTGGCTAAGTGTGAATATTTCGGTGACGTCCGCGCCCTCATACGGGCGCTCTACGGTACTATAAAAAGCGCGCAGTGTCGTCTGCTATCCATTCATTTTGAACTACATCATGGCTCAATACATGGATATTGATGGAGTGCGCAATATTATTAACGAGTCGTGGCTTGACAACATATTAGAAGAGCTATGCAAAGATGATGAACAAGAAGAAGAAAAAGAAGGCCAGCCGGTAGATGGCAGCGAGACTTTCACTCCAGTTTCACAACAAAAGCGGCAGTATCTTCACCATGCCACGGGTTAATTCATCGATATTGAAGACGACGAAGAAGAAAAAGAAGAGGCGGCGGATGGAGATGTCACCGCCAATAGTACCTACCACGTACGGCCTGATAGTTCCCCCCAACACGAACGACTTGAACGAGTCATACAACATCTGTTCAAACATCAAGACCAAGACCAAGAACAAGAAAAAGAAGCAACCGGTGAATTGATCGATGGAGTGGACAATAGTCCCTACGACTACCGGCTTGATCCTACCTACGACGCACAGATTGATGAACTCGTACAAGATATGCTCGAAGAAGGCCAAGAACTTGAAAAAGAAAAAAACAAGAACAGATGGCTGTTTTACAGCAGCGGTATCTTGAGTACTACTGTACCGAAATAAGAAGACTGGAGCGAGACACAACATGGGGAGCGGCACAGTATTTGCCCTGTGTCCAATGCAGTAGTCGCTACGCCAAATTCGCTATTTTTCCGTGTGGACACCAAGCGTTATTTATCCGCTGTATTCACAGACATGCAGGAAGACCAGTCCCTACGCCCACTTACAAGCCCACAGCGTGTACCCTCGTCGCGCTGAAATGTCCCGTGTGTACCAAGAGGCGAGAAAACCTGTTTCGATCGATGTAATCTTCTTACATCTTCCTAGCGGTCCTTATGAGGACCACCAATTATACTCGAAAGAGCAAGCTTCTAATTAAAAGCACAAAACACCAGCTCCCTACATGCACCCACCTAGGTAAAAATAGGTAATTAACACTTAGTGAATGGGAACTTTCTACTAACAGCACCCAGGTAAAAAACAAAAACCACAAAAAAACACAGAAAAAAACAACAAAAAACAAACAAAACAATATTAGTATGAATGTACGGTAATAATATACCGAGTAGTCCCGGAGAAAGCCGAGTGTAATTTTTTTTTTTGTAATCATAGAGGAGAGGAGATTGGGATATACCGAGTAATCCTGGAAAAAGCCGAGTGCAAAAAAAAAATTTTTTTGGTGAGGTGTGGGGGATTGGTAATCATAGAGGAGAGGAGATTTGCATTCGTAGGGTCTAGGGGTAATTGTAATAAGTGCTGTTTGGAAGGATAGGGGTTGGCCCTGAAAAGGGCCTTTGATGGCAGATTTTTTTCTTTGGCGTTGGAGATTGGTAATCATAGAATATAGAGGAGAGGAGATTCACCAATGTAGGACCTGATTTTAATTGAATGTGCCAAGTTAGAAGTCCCCTTTCGTAAGATTGGGGTGGCCCTGAAAAGGGGCGTTAAGGTCAATTTGTTTACCCTGTTTTATTAAGGGTGATGGAGTTTGCCTGTCTACTCCATCAAACTGGCGGAAAAGTATCGGCCGGGCTGTTGTTGTTGCTCGTCATCCGACGATTCATCTGGCACTGATGGTATGTGGTCCAGGAAGGAGACCGATGGAATGCGCGGTAATTCGCCGATATCGACGAATTCCGACTAGCGTTGTTGGAGCTGTTGTTGTTCATGTTCCTCGTTGAGGGCATCTCGCAGGGCGGTGATCCAATCCGCCCCGGTGAACGTGGTCAGCGCTCTCGTCACTGTGTAATACAACGCGGCCCAGGACAGCGGTGTGAAATTTGTATTGTTGCGTGTCCATCGATGGATTTCCGCCATCCAAAAGGCTTCCACCTCCCTCGCCAGCTCCTCTCTCTCCCTCGTCTCTTTCGCCGCCCCTTTCGTGGTACTCATCTTTGCTACTCGGCTCAGGAACTTCATACGTTGTTTACAGGTCGAGAAATATGGTTTGAATGCGGCTTTTCCCCACGCGTCCCTGTGTTTTATACTGAATATAGAGTGGATTTTCATTGGCTGTTAAAACAGCGCGAACCTCTTTCATTGGTTCCGTCTCCGTCATTTCCATTGGCTGATATACGGGTCGCTGATTGGCCCAATAAGGCTCGTGTAACACCTCCTGGGTTAACTTTCAATCCTGTCTTTTTGCACGAAATTGGTATAGCAAATTTCTAGGTTAAATCAATTCGTATCTCTTTAACATTACACCTCGAATGATTGCGGACTTTGACGAACGTGGGGCCATGGAAAATAAAAACTATAACGTGTACGGATACGGACTAGCATAGAAAGGCACGAAAAAAATAAAACTATAACGTGTACGGCTACGGATTAGGGGTTAATTTACCATGACACTACCGAGTGATCACGGACTTTCACGAAGGGTGAAGGGAGACGGAAAAATGAAACCAGAACGTGTACGGGTACGGATTAGGATAGAGAGACACGAACAAATAAAAAAACTGTAACGTGTACGGCTGCAGACTAGGAGTTAATTATACCCATAGGGGCACTTGACATTGTAGTAAAAATTACCCATCCCTATTTTTGCGGGGGAGCATAGGTTAGTCCACTAGGCACTGACAGTGTGTAGTATAAACCCCTGCACAGCGATATATACAGGCCTCCCTAGCCGGTGTTTTGTCATTCACCAACATGGGAGCGCATGGGGCAGATTGTGAGCTTGCGTTGTTCCCACTGACCGCCAACGTCACCCTGATCGTCTATGACCATCACCTGCAGCTCATCGAAGAACAACCCCGAGAGGTGAAGCTATTTTTAAGCCTAGCAGGGTGGAATCTATTGACACGGTTGTTACAGGGAATAGAGCCCGAAGTCGATTTCATGCACGTGGGAGTGGGTGTCTACCTACGAAGTGGTAGAGATGATTTATTTTTTCCCCGGTTAGAACAGCGTGGTGGTCCCCATATCACAGTCCGGCCTGCATTATCGCAGGCGCTGAAAGATATTCTCCCCGACGTCCACGACTTACTGCACCCCGACGCGAACTGTGGCTACCCGCACTCTTACACCTGGCTGCACCCTATTGTTGTACCCCAAACGAGTGGACCTCATCGATAGCGGACTTAGGTGTTGGTGTACACCTGAAACCAAAGCGCGCGTCTCTTTGTCACCGGGAGGCTGGACTACCTTGAAACGGGTGTTGTTGGGTGACCTCGACGGTGATAGCATTCACCTGTGTGACGACGTCTACATTTTCCGCGGCGCCATTTTTGCTCGACTCCTCTGTCTGAACGATGATGGTTTTACCCTGGACCCTGATCTATGGACGGCCTTGGAAAAAGTAGTCCCCATTGTCGATGAAGTACTATATCTATAGGGTGCACACAGGCTAGAGTGTCAGTGTCTTGTCATGAAGCGAACACACAACAGCGCAACCCAGAGGGGCACCCACAAGGCCGGTCGGCAGGAGTCCATGTGTAGTAAGACTGTGAACAAGGTGTTAACAGATTTGTATTACAACCCAACCAGTCCAGCCGCTTATAGCGCAGTGGGAGCGCTCGGTCGAGCTGCACATTCCCAAGGCATCAGTCGAACTGAAGTTCGAGCATGGTTAAAAACCCAAGACACTTATAGCTTACATCGAGCAGCCCGACGACATTTTCGCCGTAACCGAGTCATCGTAGGAGGCGTAGACGCACAATGGCAGGTCGATTTGGTCGACATGATTCGATTTGCTGCCCACAATGATGGACATCGGTACATGTTGACCTGTATCGATATCGTGGGTGCTACCCATCCGGACCAAAACAGGAGAGAATCTGGTACGAGCGTTCCAGCAGATTTTCAAGACGGGACGCAAACCCCTCTATTTGCAAACGGATGAAGGCACAGAATTTCTCAACCGCCACTTTCAAGCCTTTCTTAAGAAACAGAAGGTGTTTTTCTTCCACACGTACAACGAGACCAAAGCCTCTGTGGTGGAACGATTCAATCGAACCTTCAAAGGACGGATGTACAAGTATTTTACCGCCAAAAACACCCGACGGGACATCGATGTGCTACCTCAACTGGTCCAAGGGTACAATCGAGCCTATCATCGCAGTATCCAGCGGGCTCCCCTCGATGTGACGGAACGCAACGAACATCAAGTGCGCCGTACGCTGTACTCGATAGAACCAAGTCCACTCACGTCACCCCCTTACAAACGCGGAGATGTGGTACGGATCAGTAAAGTCAAAGGGCAATTTGAGAGAAGTTACTTGCCCAACTGGAGTGACGAGCACTTTGTCATCGTTCGCCATAACCCTCGACACCCACACGTCTATCAACTGGAAGATCTACAAGGAGAAACACTGCAAGGCACGTTTTACGAGGCAGAATTACAACCGGTGGTAAAAACACGGAACGACTACTACACGGTGGAAAAGATTTTGAAAACGGAACGTCGACGTGGCATCCCTTATCATTTCGTCAAATGGCAAGGTTGGCCCAGTTCGTTTAATTCCTGGGTCTCAGCCCGTGACATGAAACGGCTATAAATTCTACCTCACATCGCCTACAGCCTTCAGTCTAGGGTTGTACCATGGATAGTGCACATCTGCCCTTACTTCTGCGGACTCGAAAAGGTCAAGTCGGTACCGTCGTGTGTCTACTAGTGATTCTGGGTACCTTATTTGGAGGAGTCTTCTACGATTTGGCGTACCCAACGTCAAGTGCAATCACCCAACACCACCACCACTACCACCACCACCACCACCACCCTCTCTCCTACTACGCTGCGGAACATTACCAGGGGTCCACCAGGTTCTACAACCCATCCCACTACACGATCTATTCCTCCTACTACTCTACTACTCTACGGAACTTCACCCGGGGGACATACCTGCCTAGTCCTACCCTCAGGAGCTCCCCACCGCATCATCTTCCACCCTCACAGCACCCAGGGCAAAACCACGGCAATATAGGACTCCCACCACCACCACCACCACGGCGCTAACACCTAGAGTGGGTATAGTACCACGTTCACCACGGCAACGGTACCCGCACGACTGCGATCCCCGGTGGGATCCACGACAACGGTGGTGGTGGGCCTCTGAACGCTTGGCGCAAATCACCTATGGATCCTCGGTGGCAGCATCCCTTCACGTGTCTCATCGCTGGACCGACCGGGTCGGGGAAAACACACTTCGTTCAACGGTTCATCCAACACGGGTCAGCCCTCATTTCACCGCCCGTGGCTCGCATCCTCTGGTGTTATGGAGCTTGGCAGCCTGCGTACGAGGAACTGGCACGCATCCATGGACTCACCTTGGTGGAAGGATTACCCCTAGAGGATACCCCAGAAGACGCGCTGGTAGTGGTAGACGATCTGATGACCGAAATGGACAGTCGGGTGACGCGTCTCTTTACGAAAGGGAGCCATCGTCGTCGGCTGAGCATCATCTACATCGTCCAGAATCTCTTCAGTAAGAACAAAGAGCACAGGAACATCAGTTTGAATTACAACACATATAAGGGTAGTGGGAAGAGGTGCCGACATACTGACTGCGTCACATGACTTCACAGAATAGTCTTCTGGTTAACCTATTCTAAAGCACATACCAAGAATCTAACGATTCGTGATATGTGTTGTATCTCAGGTACGCTTTTATTGTACCTGTTCATGTGGCAACTTGAATGCCACATTGAATACTGAATGCTCAGTATGTGGTATTGTTCAAAAATCCCAGAGACGCATCACAAATTATGCACCTGGCGAAAGAGATGTACCCTAAAAACACGGCTTTTGTGCGGG
This sequence comes from Hanleya hanleyi, assembly GCA_036873755.1. Lineage (NCBI taxonomy): Eukaryota > Metazoa > Mollusca > Polyplacophora > Lepidopleurida > Hanleyidae > Hanleya > Hanleya hanleyi. The sequence goes on from JAVTVY010014461.1 coordinate 7,590, forward strand.
AAGCCTTTGAAGATGCCACCCAATGGGCCCACGGGTATCTACTCATCGACTTGTAACAAGTGACACCCTCGGCACTTCGATTGCGCACCCAAATTTTTCCCGGAGAGTTCCAGACGATGTACACACCCAAATAAAAGAAGAAGACACAACCCTCTAGCATTCACTTCCTCATCATGTCTGCACGGATACGGAAGCACGCGCCGGCGCTCCGCGTATTACGCAGCGCGCCACCGGAGGTGGGCCGGGCCCTGGTGCGCGGCGCGGACGCGGGATTGGTACGGTGTTTGTGTGAAGTCGCTCATAATGTGTTAAAAGGGAATGTTCCTCTCAGTCACCTGCAGAAAGGGAAATTGCAACGGCACAAGACGGGTCTCCGAAAGCTGGTGAAGAAGACGGTAAGTTTAAAGAAAAAGAAACAGGTGTTACAGCGAGGTGGATTGCTCGGGGCACTCCTCGCACCCTTAGCCGCTTCCGTACTGGGACCGTTAGTAGGATCCATCTTGGGTGGAGCCCGCTAACGTCATTGAACATACGAAAAAAATGATGCTGGTGGAACCTCGACTGTTACAGAGTTTGCAATCACCCTATCCCGTACCTGCCACGGTGCAACAACTCCAGTCTCTCGACGAAGAGATGAATAGTATACTCCAACGTCGACTACCCGATCACGAGAAAATTCAACTCTACCATCAGAAGCTGAACCGGTACAAGACGCTTATGGATCAATATAGGGGTAGTACACCACCGGCACCACTACCAGCAGAGCCAGCACCCACACCACCATCATCACCTCAGCTGGAAGATGAAGTGTTGGCCAGTGTCCCTAAGGCATTCAAGACCAAGGCTCGTTTATTGTTGGACCGGGTGAAACAGAATCCCGATATGGGTTGGAGAGGTCAAGGGGAACCGCTTATTCGAAACCGAGTGGTGCCGGGGTCTCATATCACCGATTTGATCAACGATACGGTGCGCTCTCGCAAACACTCTAATCCACCGGGCTGGGAAGCCTTTGCTCAGGGGTTGAAAGACACACACGTCCCTCAAGAATTGGTGGGGAATACTAACCGTTGGCGGTGGATGCAGCGGACCCAGCAATCGCCGAGTAGACCACCACCACCACCACCACCCTCGTCTTGGGAACCAGAGTCACCCCCCAAAACACCACAACGACGGGCACCTTCTTTTCACTCCTTTAAAACACCATCCCCGGTAAAGAGGCTCCAGCGCTCGAGAGCTTTGATACATCACGACGACGAGGTCATCCGCACAAGGCCTGGGAGCCCTATTAAAGCCAGGTGCAGAAGCAAGGAAGCTCAGTCGTCATGTTTTACCTCACGTTGCCCAGTAACAGTTCGCTCGATGTGTTTCCTGACAATACCATGGCCAAGTGGATATGACCACCGTTGCAAATAGTGGATCAGCAAAGAAACGTCATGTGTGACTACGCCAGCTAGAGTCATGGATACAGAACAGCTGACTCCAGCGAGATCCTCGGGTACCCTTTCGAGGTGTGTTTCCACGCAATGTGTTTCCCACCACCCCAACCACCCCAGCAGCCTACATCCGGAATACAGACCCTCGTACTCGATCCGGTGAACATTGGGTGGCTGTGTACGTGGGCACCCTGGGCCAAGGCGAATACTTTGATTCCTACGGACTTGCACCCCTGCATCCCGATTTGGTGAAGTTCATGGACGTATCGACTACAGTGTGGCGTTGGAATACTAAAAGGTTACAAGGCCCCTTCAGTAGTGTATGCGGACAGTACTGTGTGTTTTATCTCACTCACCGGAGTAGAGGACATTCTATGCAAACGATCATACAAATGTTTGATGATTATTCTCAAGCCGAAGACCGTGATGTACTCGTATACGACAGGACTGCCTCTCGTTTTAATGTGCATGCCCCATTTCTCTGGTTGTCGTAATTGATTCAATGCACCGCGCGGTGTTCTCAATGTTTTTTGTTATGACCTTGTTGTTCTGACGTTCATTGATATTCAATAAAAAAAATCATGAAAGAACACAAGTAATGTTTTTGACTTTTTTTTTTATTCAGGTGAACAAGAATGTATAGAATATGTACAAAGAATACAGGTGGTGTGTAAAAAAACTGTCAGAGCGTGGGATTCGAACCCACGCCCTGCACTTAGGACTGGCGACCCTTCTGACTTTTTACAGTTATAGTTTTAACTCGTATCATGAAAAGTATATCAAATATCATAGTTTCACAAGTCCAGGTAAGTGGTACAGATGCCATCGGGAAGGACTTTCCGCTTGGGGTAGAAGAAGGTGAAGGCGTCTCGTTTCTGGATGTACGTCCGCATCTGGTGGTCCACTACCCGAAATCCTCTATTAGTCCCACTCGCACTGGCCTGGCTTTGCAGCACGTTCAGGTACAAGGATTTGTCGATGGCCGGATCGCGCCGGTTCACCCCTTTGCAGCTAAACTTATTTTGGTCTCCACCGTAACAGTAATACGTCTTCGAGGAGAGAGCAATCATGGTATTACCACTCCACTCCAACTTGAAGAGGCCCGGCGTCCGCTTGTCGTACTGGTAATGGCCACGTCGAGGTAGCCACTGGTCCCGTTCCGCCTCATACTGTGCACGTAACTCGGGTTTGACCAGGGACTCCCAATCCGCATTAGACACGGCCATGTAAGCAGAGTCTGTATCCATCTCCATGAGTTGCCAGTCTGATGGATTAAAATACACACCCATGAAATCATACAAAAACTGGAGCATCCTCAGCTTGGCCATCTGGTATACCATACATCCAATTTGGAGGGGCAGGTTGTAATGGATAGTCTTTTTGGCTGAAGTGATTTCATATGTATCGTCATCGATGACCTCCATTGACCGAAACAGGGGAGAATTGACCTTTTTGCGGGCTTGTTGGGTGGTACGGATCTTGAAGTTCATGTGCTTATCTTGGTTAGTGACCGTTTTGCCATAATAGCCATTGCCCGTGAGCTTCCACGATTTACCGATGATGGCCTTACTCGGATCTTGATCGCCTTGACGACGGGCAGACGTCACGATGTCGGCATTCCCCGCAAAACAGGCGTTGGGTACGTACTGTAAGACTTGGTACACGCGCGTGACTTCCAGGCCGTGGCTGATGTACCACTGTAGTAGCGGAGTGCCCAGCAAAAATTTTCTGCCCACATACTGCCAATCAACATCCGTCGAGGTCGAGGCAAACACTCGTGTTGCTCAGCATAGGCACTCATGGTGTCTCCAATGTCATCCCGACCCACCAGTGTGTTTTTAAAGATGGGTGGGCACTGGGCGAAGAGTGGCTTGAGAGTGTCGGGAACATGCAGATCGCATTCCACAAAGCCGTAGAGGTCCCCGGAATGAATGGCGTCGAACATCTGTGGCAGAGTCAGGAGTCGTCGACGACTGAGAGGGTACTCGCACGCTTTAAGGAAACGGCGTAAATGTCGGAGGGCCTGGCACATGGTGTGAAATTCACACTCCCACATTTCGATGAGGTGGTATCCCCTCTCTTTGATGTAATCGCCGTTCTCCTGGACTTCTTCCCGTAATTCTTCCGCCGATTTCCCAAGTCGTTGGTTGAAGCGTCCAGCGCTGAAATGGCATTCGTGGCCGTGCCAATAGCAGCCGTAAAATTGAAATACGGTCGGTGTTCTACCCACAAGGGCAAACCCATCGACGGGGAGTCGACGATCTCCTATGCGCTTCTCTGTGGCGTTGGTCTGATGGCGTATAGAAATTCCCCGTCGATAGGCTTCTCAGTCCAACCACTGGTCGGCGAGATGTTTGTAGGGGGTGCGTTGCGGTGTGAAATGTTGACCTTCCGCCAACCAGCGCGTATAATGACCGCTGGGCATGGGCTGGGCAAGGGACCACAGGTACAGGGCATTGGCATCGAATCCGATGAGTTTAGCACAGGGTTTCCCACCGGAGAGAGTGGTGACGTCCTTCTCGTGGTAGCGGTGAAAAATAACACCGACGATGTTCTGTTTTAGACAATCATACATGTCCGCGTCTTTTTGGTGTATCAGCGAAAAGTATGTAGGACAATCTTGAAAGAGATGGCGAAGCGCCAGACCCGGTAAACTCAAGCACTCCTTGAATATGTCGACGTGCATCTCACGACGAAAGAGTTGAACCATTTTCTCGGCCGCTTCGAGGAAAGGAACCACATGTAAGTTATTATACCATATCAGGAAATCTCGCAAGGTCTGCATGTGTTGGTCGTTCCATACCTGCTGCAGTTCCCGGTACGTGCCTTCCGAACATTTCACTTGCTTCAAATCGTCAAAGAACGCCTCCCGGGGTGGTAACTGTGTTTCCCCCAAGCGGTCGAGCGTCGATATATACGTGTAAGGGAACCTCCCTTTGCTTTGTGCACAGTCATACGCCTTCACCCACTGATCATAGCTATAATTGGGAGCTAAGTAGTTCCGTACATCCAGGAAATTGAGTGACGTGGTAGTTAGGGCCATATGATTATTGATCTTCTTGATGACTGACTTGATGGTATTAGCCTGGGCCAAGTAAGGGTGTAGAGAAATTCCTTCACCATGTTGAGATCGTATCGTCCCGAGTTGAAGCCGAGCACAGGTAACTGACCTAGGTATTGTAGGAAGCGGGCTTTCAATTTCTCCGCATACGGTTTAGGTAAAGGTACATCCTGCGACTGAATGGGTTCTGGCTCCTGGGTGTCCGACTCCGACTCCGACTCTGACTCTTCATCGTCGCTGAACGATACACCTGGTATAGGAATCCGGTCGTCCAGTTCGTCCAGTACGTCCTGGAACTTGGACACCAAAAATTCCGTACTGGCCGCACTGACTTCCTCTAAATAACCCATCATGCGGGTAATCAACTCATGGGAGTCCCCCAATGACACGAAACAGACGGGCGCAGCGTCATAGCCGGGTACGTTGGTGGAAATGCTCACACTGAGGGGAATATGGTGCTGCGTCCACTGCGTTTTCGCTGATGACATATCCATGGGTTCCAACAGGGCCTCGAAATCGTAACACACCCGGTAGGGAAAATAACGGTCCTCATCCGGTATGACAAGACCCTCATCTGCCAGCTCCTCGAAAATAGTAGGCGTATTATGGTACACGCCACCAGGAAATTTGCGTTTCACAGTGTTATCACAAGTCTTCTCGTGCCGATGTAAGTTGCACGATTGGTCAAACACCCGATGGCATTGGGCACAACTGTAGGTTTGCGCGTACAGGCTCATATTGTAGATGAGGGAAAAATGACTCACCCTGCCATCGTGGAAGACATTGACTTTCATCGTAGAAGTATACCGTTCTGTTGAGCGATGAACCAATTCAGCCACAAATATGTGATCCTCGCATCGTAATCGGTATACAAAGATATTGATGTTGAACAGAGTTTCTACGACATCCAAATACTTAAAGGGGACTCCCCGGAACTGCCGCTCATCCAGATCTTGCTCCTGTAAATACGGTCTCCAATAGCCATTGGCCACTTTCTCACAAACCAGGGGATTACACTCGTCCAAATGCACGGCCAAACACCGAAACAGATATTTCTGGTCTTTGTAGGGGCCATGTGCGCCTCCCGTTAACGCATACAGTCCTCTTCGATGAAGCAGCCAAGGTGGAAGAATGACAGGAGCACCGATGGGGTGATTTCTCATTTTCGTGACGAAAAATGTGACGTTGGTGACCATTTCCACAGTCCATTTGGTGTTGGGCAGTTGTAACCGGGCCCATTCCAACGGGCCCAACGTAGTCAGTTGGTCGATGAGTGGCTCCAGAGAAATTGCATCCGTCATCGTGAAGGGTTGATCAAACACGTATTATTACTGGGATAAAAATACCGCAACTGGTCCGTCTCTTTGTGCCGTAAGATGTAGCTGAATGTGATATTCAACTTAAAAGCTGTGATCTGGTCTGTGAAAATGTTCTCGGCATAGGTAGAAAGATACGTGATGTCCTGCAGTCGAAAGTTATACAAGTCCAATAGACGACGGTGACGGTCAAAACAATGGCGTATGGTGGTCCAGTGACGTCGATAAATCTCACTCACACGCTCGTCTTCGGGCAAGGCATCAGCCGGAGGCGCTCCTGGATCCCCTGGAAAATCTTCTCAACGTCTCATGCTGCGGTGAGGCTCAGGCTGGTCAGGCAGGCTGGTGAAGCAGGTTGGTCAAGCAGGCCAATGAATGCAGCAATCCCCTAAAAATTTCCACTTTTACACGTTTTTTCGTGACATTCGTGTGTTTTCGGTGACCTTTGTCTGTCTTCGGTCACCTCCGTGTCTCTTCGGGGACCTCCGTGTGTCTTCGGCCACCTCCGTGTCTTTTCGTGGGAGGTGACCGAAGAGACTCGAAGAGACTCGGAAGTGAACGACATTGTGAGAAAAACCCCACTTGTCACTCCGGGCGCCTCCGTGACATCTTCGGGTGCCTCCGTGTCTCTTCGGGGATCTCCGGGACATCTTCGGCCACCTCCGTGTCCTTTCGTGGAAGTGAACGACATTGTGCGAAAAACCCCACTTGTATACGGACCTGACCGAAGAGACTCGGAGTTCACCCAGAAGAAACACGGTGACCTCACCGAGGAGACACGGACCTGACCGAAGAAACACGGAGATCACCCAAGAGACACGAAGATGAACGGCATTGTGGAAAACCCCCACAACGGACGTACCCGAAAAGACACGGAGGTGAACGACATTGTGGAAAAACCCCACAGACAAGTCAGTGCATATCCTAGCATGTTCCCAGGTCACGCTCCATTCACCCAGACCGGATGTGACGTCATACCTACAAAAGCGCCCCTTGGCGGAAAAAGGAGAACCAAGAGTTACCTCCCTGGAAAATGTGAGTCGAAATCAACTTATACTACTACTCATATAAAAAAAAACGAAGCCGCGCGCCGCTTTGATATTAAGGGGATATGGTGTAGCTACGTACGTGGTCTTTCAAAACAGAGTAAAATGGGAGCGGCGCGCGGCTTAGTTTAGATGAAAAGTTCATTAATTATACCCCTTTTCATGATATATTTTTGTCATATTTTTAATCTTACGAAATAGCATATAAAAAAAAAAGCCACGCACCGCTCTGAAATTAAGGGTATGGTGTAGCTACGTACGTGGCCTTTCAAAACAGAGTCAAGTGGGAGCGGCGCGCGGCATAGATTAGACGAAAAGTTCATTAATTATACCCCTTTTCATGATATATTTTTTCATATTTTTTTATCTTTCGAAATAGCATATAAAAAACGAATCCGCGCACCGCTCTAAAATTAAGGGTATGGTGTAGCTACGTACGTGGTCTTTCAAAACAGAGTGAAATGGGAGCGGCGCGCGGCTTAGTTTAGACGAAAAGTTCATTAATTATACCCCTCTTCATGATATATTTTTTAATATTTTTAAATATTTCGAAATAGCACATAAAAAAACGAAGCCGCGCGCCGCTCTGAAATTAAGGGTATGGTGTAGCTACGTTTGTGGTCTTTCTAAACAGAGTAAATTTGGAGCGGCGCGCGGCTTAGTTTTGAGAAAAAGTTCATTAATTATGCCCATTTTGATGATATATTTTTTCATATTTTTTAATCGTTTGAAATAGCACATCAAAAAAACGAAGCCGCGCCGCTCTGAAATGAAGGGCATTGTGTAGCTACGTACAAGGTCTTTCGTATCAGATTAAAATCGGAGTGGCACGCGGCTTAGTTTAGAGAAAAAGTTCATTAATTATACCCCTTTTCATGATATATTTTTTCATACTTTTTAATCTTTTGAAATAGCATATAAAAAAATCGAAGCCACGCGCCACTCTGAAATTAAGGGTATGGTGTAGCTACCTTCGTGGTCTTTCTAAACTGAATAAAATTGGAGCGGCGCGCGGCTTAGTTTAGACGAAAAGTTCATTAATTGTACCCCTTTTCATAATATATTTTTTTCATATTTTTTTATATTTCGAAATAGCATATAAAAAAAAAGAAGCCACGCGCCGCTCTGAAATTAAGGGTATGGTGTAGCTACCTTCGTGGTCTTTCTATACAGGGTAATATTGGAGCGGCGCGCGGCTTAGTTTAGACGAAAAGTTCAATAATTATACCGTTCTTCATTATATATTTTTTATATTTTTTAATCTTTCGAAATACGATATAAAAAAAAACGAAGCCGCGCGCCGCTCTAAAATTAAGGGTATGGTGTAGCTACGTACGTGGTCTCTCTAAACAGAGTAAAATTGGGGCGGCGCGCGGCTTAGTTTAGACGAAAAGTTCATTAATTGTACCCCATTTCATAATATATTTTTTTCATATTTTTTAATATTTCGAAATAGCATATAAAAAAACGAAGCTGGGCGCCGCTCTGAAATTAAGGGAATGGTGTAGCTACGTACGTGGTCTCTCTAAACAGAGTAAAATTGGGGCGGCGCGCGGCTTAGTTTTGACGAAAACTTCATTAATTGTACCCCTTTTCATAATATATTTTTTTCATATTTTCTAATATTTCGAAATAGCATATAAATCAAAACGGAGCCGCGCGGCGCTCTGAAATTAAGGGTATGGTTTAGCTACCTTCGTGGTCTTTCTAAACAGAGTAAAATTGGAGCGACGCGCGGCTTAGTTTAGACGAAAAGTTCAATAATTCTACCCCTTTTCATAATATATTTTTTTCACATTTTTAAATAATTTCGAAATAGCACATAAAAAAAGGAAGCCGCGCGCCGCTCTGAAATTAAGGGTATGGTGTAGCTACGTTCGTGGCCTTTCTAAACAGAGTAAAATTGGAGCGGCGCGGCTTAGTTTAGAAGAAAAGTTCATTAATTATACCCCTTTTCATGACATACTTTTTTCATCTTTTTTAATATTTCGAAATAGCATATAAAAAAAACGAAGCCGTGCGCCGCTCTGAAATTAAGGGTATGGTGTAGCTACCTTCGTGGTCTTTCAAAACAGAGTAAAATTGGAGCGGCGCGCGGCTTAGTTTAGATGAAAAGTTCAATAATTATACCGTTCTTCATGATATATTTTTCCATATTTTTAAATCTTTCGAAATAAGATATAAAAAAACGAAGCGCGCGCCTCTCTGAAATTAAGGGTATAGTGTAGCTACGTACGTGTTCTCTCTAAACAAGAGCAAAATTGGGGCGGCGCGCGGCTTAGTTTAGACGAAAAGTTCATTAATTATACCCATTTTCATAATATATTTTTTCATATTTTTTAATCTTTCGAAATAAGATATAAAAAAAACGAAGCCGCGCGCCGCTCTGAAATTAAGGGTATGGTGTAGCTACCTTCGTGGTCTTTGTAAACAGAGTAAAATTGGAGCGGCGCGCGGCTTAGTTTAGACGAAAAGTTCAATAATTATACCCCTCTTCATGATATATTTTTTCATATTTTTTAATCTTTCGAAATAAGATATAAAAAAAACGAAGCCGCGCGCCGCTCTGAAATTAAAGGCATGGTGTAGCTACGTTCGTGGTCATTTAAAACAGAGTAAAATTGGAGCGGCGCGCGGCTTAGTTTAGACGAAGAGTTCATTAATTATACCATTCTGCATCATATATTTTTTTTCTTTTTTTTCAATCTTTCGAAATAGCATATAAAAAAAACGAAGCCGCGCGCCGCTCTGAAATTAAGGGTATGGTGTAGCTACCTTCGTGGTCTTTCAAAACAGAGTAAAATTGGAGCGGCGCGCGGCTTACTTTAGAAGAAAAGTTCAATAATTATACCCCTTTTCATGATATATTTTTTCATATTTTTAAATCTTTCGAAATAAGATATAAAAAAAATTAAGCCGCGCGCCGCTCTGAAATTAAGGGTATGGTGTAGCTACGTACGTGGTCTCTCTAAACAGAGTAAAATTGGGGCGGCGCGCGGCTTAGTTTAGACGAAAAGTTCATTAATTGTACCCCTTTTCACAACATATTTTTTTCATATTTTTTTATATTTCGAAATAGCATATAAAAAAACAAAGCCGCGCGCCGCACTGAAATTAAGATTATGGTGTACATGTAGCTACCTTCGTGGTCTTTCTAAACAGAGTAAAATTGGAGCGGCGCGCGGCTTAGTTTAGACGAAAAGTTCAATAATTATACCCCTTTTCATGATATATTTTTTCATATTTTTAAATCTTTCGAAATAAGATATAAAAAAACGAAGCGCGCGCCTCTCTGAAATTAAGGTTATGGTGTAGCTACGTACGTGGTCTCTCTAAACAAGAGCAAAATTGGGGCGGCGCGCGGCTTAGTTTAGACGAAAAGTTCACTAATTATACCCATTTTCATAATATATTTTTTTCATATTTTTTAATATTTCAAAATAGCACATAAAAAAACGAAGCCGCGCGCCGCTCTGAAATTAAGGGTATGGTGTAGCTACCTTCGTGGTCTTTCTAAACAGAGTAAAATTGGAGCAGCGCGCGGCTTAGTTTAGACGAAAAGTTCAATAATTATATCCCTCTTCATGATATATTTTTTCATATTTTTTAATCTTTCGAAATAAGATATAAAAAAAACGAAGCCGCGCGCCGCTCTGAAAATAAGGGTATGGTGTAGCTACCTTCGTGGTCTTTCAAAACAAAGTAAAATTGGAGCGGCGCGCGGCTTAGTTTAGACGAAAAGTTCATTAATTATACCCATCTTCATCATATATTGTTTTCATATTTTTAATATTTCGAAATAGCTATATAAAAAAAGCGAAGCCGCGCGCCGCTCTGAAATTTAGGGTATGGTGTAGCTTCCTTCGTGGTCTTTCTAAACAGAGTAAAATTGGAGCGGCGCGCGGCTTAGTTTAGACGAAAAGTTAATTAATTATATCCCTTTTCATAATATATTTTTTTCATATTTTTTCATATTTCGAAATAGCATATAAAAAAAACGAAGCCGCGACGCTCTGAAATTAAGGGTATGATGTAGCTACGTTCGTGGCCTTTCTAAACAGAGTAAAATTGGAGCGGCGCGCGGCTTAGTTTAGACGAAAAGTTGATTAATTATATCCCTTTTCATAATATATTTTTGTCATATTTTTTAATATTTCGAAATAGCATATAAAAAAAACGAAGCCGCGCCGCTCTGAAATCAAGGGTATGGTGTAGCTACGTACGTGGTCGCTCTAAACAGAGTAAAATTGGGGCGACGCGCGGCTTAGTTTAGACGAAAAGTTCATTAATTATACCCCTTTTCATAATATATTTTTTTCATATTTTTTAATCTTTCGAAATAAGATATAAAAAAAACGAAGGCGCGCGCCGCTCTGAAATTAAAGGCATGGTGTAGCTACGTTCGTGGTCATTTAAAACAGAGTAAAATTGGAGCGGCGCGCGGCTTAGTTTAGACGAAGAGTTCATTAATTATACCATTCTGCATCATATATTTTTTTTCTTTTTTTTCAATCTTTCGAAATAGCATATAAAAAAAACGAAGCCGCGCGCCGCTCTGAAATTAAGGGTATGGTGTAGCTACCTTCGTGGTCTTTCAAAACAGAGTAAAATTGGAGCGGCGCGCGGCTTACTTTAGAAGAAAAGTTCAATAATTATACCCCTTTTCATGATATATTTTTTCATATTTTTAAATCTTTCGAAATAAGATATAAAAAAAATTAAGCCGCGCGCCGCTCTGAAATTAAGGGTATGGTGTAGCTACGTACGTGGTCTCTCTAAACAGAGTAAAATTGGGGCGGCGCGCGGCTTAGTTTAGACGAAAAGTTCATTAATTGTACCCCTTTTCACAACATATTTTTTTCATATTTTTTTATATTTCGAAATAGCATATAAAAAAACAAAGCCGCGCGCCGCACTGAAATTAAGATTATGGTGTACATGTAGCTACCTTCGTGGTCTTTCTAAACAGAGTAAAATTGGAGCGGCGCGCGGCTTAGTTTAGACGAAAAGTTCAATAATTATACCCCTTTTCATGATATATTTTTTCATATTTTTAAATCTTTCGAAATAAGATATAAAAAAACGAAGCGCGCGCCTCTCTGAAATTAAGGGTATGGTGTAGCTACGTACGTGGTCTCTCTAAACAAGAGCAAAATTGGGGCGGCGCGCGGCTTAGTTTAGACGAAAAGTTCACTAATTATACCCATTTTCATAATATATTTTTTTCATATTTTTTAATATTTCAAAATAGCACATAAAAAAACGAAGCCGCGCGCCGCTCTGAAATTAAGGGTATGGTGTAGCTACCTTCGTGGTCTTTCTAAACAGAGTAAAATTGGAGCAGCGCGCGGCTTAGTTTAGACGAAAAGTTCAATAATTATATCCCTCTTCATGATATATTTTTTCATATTTTTTAATCTTTCGAAATAAGATATAAAAAAAACGAAGCCGCGCGCCGCTCTGAAAATAAGGGTATGGTGTAGCTACCTTCGTGGTCTTTCAAAACAAAGTAAAATTGGAGCGGCGCGCGGCTTAGTTTAGACGAAAAGTTCATTAATTATACCAATCTTCATCATATATTGTTTTCATATTTTTAATATTTCGAAATAGCTATATAAAAAAAGCGAAGCCGCGCGCCGCTCTGAAATTTAGGGTATGGTGTAGCTTCCTTCGTGGTCTTTCTAAACAGAGTAAAATTGGAGCGGCGCGCGGCTTAGTTTAGACGAAAAGTTAATTAATTATATCCCTTTTCATAATATATTTTTTTCATATTTTTTAATATTTCGAAATAGCATATAAAAAAAACGAAGCCGCGCCGCTCTGAAATTAAGGGTATGGTGTAGCTACCTTCGTGGTCTTTCTAAACAGAGTAAAATTGGAGCGGCGCGCGGCTTAGTTTAGACGAAAAGTTGATTAATTATGTCCCTTTTCATAAAATATTTTTGTCATATATTTTAATATTTCGAAATAGCACATAAAAAAACGAAACTGCGTGCCGCTCTGAAATTAAGGGTATGATGTAGCTACGTTCGTGGCCTTTCTAAACAGAGTAAAATTGGAGCGGCGCGCGGCTTAGTTTAGACGAAAAGTTTATTAATTATATCCCTTTTCATAATATATTTTTTTCATATTTTTTAATATTTCGAAATAGCATATAAAAAAAACGAAGCCGCGCGCCGCTCTGAAATTAAGGGTATGGTGTAGCTACTTACGTGGTCGCTCTAAACAGAGTAAAATTGGGCCGGCGCGCGGCTTAGTTTAGACTGAAAGTTAATTAATTATACCCCTTTTCATAATATATTTTTTTCATATTTTTTAATCTTTCGAAATAAGATATAAAAAAACGAAGCCGCGCGCCGCTTTGAAATTAAGGGTATGGTGTAGCTACCTTCGTGGTCTTTCTAAACAGAGTAAAATTGGAGCGGCGCGCGGCTTAGTTTAGACGAAAAGTTCAATAATTATACCCCTCTTCATGATATATTTTTTCATATTTTTTAATATTTCGAAATAAGATATAAAAAAAACGAAGCCGCGCGCCGCTCTGAAATTAAAGGCATGGTGTAGCTACGTTCGTGGTCTTTCAAAACAGAGTAAAATTGGAGCGGCGCGCGGCTTAGTTTAGACGAAAAGTTCATTAATTATACCATTCTTCATCATATATTTTTTTTCATTTTTTTCAATCTTTCGAAATAGCATATAAAAAAAACGAAGCCGCGCGCCGCTCTGAAATTAAGGGCATGGTGTAGCTACCTTCATGGTATTTCAAAACAGAGTAAAATTGGAGCGGCGCGCGGCTTCGTTTAGACGAAAAGTTCAATAATAATACCCCTCTTCATGATATATTTTTTCATATTTTTAAATCTTTCGAAATAAGATATAAAAAAATGAAGCCGCGCGCCGCTCTGAAATTAAGGGTATGGCGTAGCTACGTACGTGGTCTCTCTAAACAGAGTAAAATTGGGGCGGCGCGCGGCTTAGTTTAGACGAAAAGTTCAATAATTATACCCATCTTCATGATATATTTTTTCATATTTTTTAATATTTCGAAATAGCATATATATCAAAACGAAGCCGCGCGCCGCTCTGAAATTAAGGGTATGGTGTAGCTACCTTCGTGGTCTTTCTAAACAGAGTAAAATTGGAGCGGCGCGCGGCTTAGTTTAGACGAAAAGTTCAATAATTATACCCATCTTCATGATATATTTTTTCATATTTTTTAATCTTTCGAAATAAGATATAAAAAAAACGAAGCTGCGCGACGCTCTGAAATTAAGGGTATGGTGTAGCTACGTACGTGGTCTCTCTAAATAGAGTAAAATTGGGGCGACGCGCGGCTTAGTTTAGACGAAAAGTTCATTAATTGTACCCCATTTCATAATATATTTTTTCATATTTATTAATATTTTGAAATAGCATATAAAAAAAGGAAGCCGCGCGTCGCTCTGAAATTAAGGGTATGCTGTAGCTACCTTCGTGGTCGTTCTAAACAGAGTAAAATTGGAGCGGCGCGCGGCTTAGTTTAGACGAAAAGTTCATTAATTATACCCATTTTCATAATATATTTTTTTCATATTCTTTAATCTTTCGAAATAAGATATAAAAAAAACCAAGCCACGCGCCGCTCTGAAATTAAGGGCATGGTGTAGCTACGTTCGTGGTCTTTCAAAACAGAGTAACATTGGAGCGGCGCGCGGCTTAGTTTAGACGAAAAGTTCAATAATTATACCCCTCTCCATGATATATTTTTTCATATTTTTTAATCTTTCGAAATAAGATATAAAAAAAACGAAGCCGCGCGCCGCTCTGAAATTAAGGGTATGGTGTAGCTACCTTCGTGGTCTTTCTAAACAGAGTAAAATTGGAGCGGCGCGCGGCTTAGTTTAGACGAGAAGTTCATTAATTATACCCCTTTTCATAATATATTTTTTCATATTTTTTAATCTTTCGAAATAAGATATTAAAAGAACGATGCCGCGCGCCGCTCTGAAATAAAGGGCATGGTTTAGCTACGTTCGTGGCCTTTCCAAACAGAGTAAAATTGGAGCGGCGCGGCTTAGTTTAGACGAAAAGTTCAATAATTATACCCATCTTCATGATATATTTTTTCATATTTTTTAATCCTTGGAAATAAGATATAAAAAAACCCAAGCCGCGCGCCGCTCTGAAATTAAGGGCATGGTGTAGCTACGTTCGTGGTCTTTCAAAACAGAGTAAAATTGGAGCGGCACGCGGCTTAGTTTAGACGAAAAGTTCAATAATTATACCCCTCTTCATGATATATTTTTTCATATTTTTTAATCTTTCGAAATAAGATATATAAAAAAAACGAAGCCGCGCGCCGCTCTGAAATTAAGGGTATGGTGTAGCTACCTTCGTGGTCTTTCTAAACAGAGTAAAATTGGAGCGGCGCGCGGCTTAGTTTAGACGAAAAGTTCATTAATTATACCCCTTTTCATAATATATTTTTTTCATATTTTTAAATAATTTCGAAATAGCACATAAAAAAACGAAGCCGCGCGCCGCTCTGAAATTAAAGGTATGGTGTAGCTACGTTCGTGGCCGTTCTAAACAGAGCAAAATTGGAGCGGCGCGCGGCTTAGTTTAGAAGAAAAAGTTCATTAATTATACCCCTTTTCATAACATACTTTTTTCATCTTTTTTAATATTTCCAAATAGCATATAAAAAAAACGAAGCCGCGCGCCGCTCTGAAATTAAGGGTATGGTTTAGCTACCTTCGTGGTCTTTCTAAACAGACTAAAATTGGAGCGGCGCGCGGCTTAGTTTAGACGAAAAGTTCAATAATCATACCCCTCTTGATGACATATTTTTTCATATTTTTTAATCTTTCGAAATAAGATATAAAAAAACGAAGCCGCGCGCCGCTCTGAAATTAAGGGTATGGTGTAGCTACGTACGTGGTCTCTCTAACCAGAGTAAAATTGTGGCGGCGCGCGGCTTAGTTTAGACGAAAAGTTCAATAATTATACCCATTTTCATAATATATTTTTTTCATATTTTTTAATATTTCAAAATAGCACATAAAAAAACTAAGCCGCGCGCCGCTCTGAAATTAAGGGTATGGTGTAGCTACCTTCGTGGTCTTTCTAAACAGCGTAAAATTGAAGCGGCGCGCGGCTTAGTTTAGACGAAAAGTTCAATAATTATATCCCTCTTCATGATATATTTTTCCATATTTTTTAATCTTTCGAAATAAGATATAAAAAAAACGAAGCCGCGCGCCGCTCTGCAAATAAGGGTATGGTGTAGCTACATTCGTGGTCTTTCAAAACAAAGTAAAATTGGAGCGGCGCGCGGCTTAGTTTAGACGAAAAGTTCATTAATTATACCCATCTTCATCATATATTTTTTTCATATTTTTTAATCTTTCGAAATAGCATATAAAAAAAGCGAAGACACGCGCCGCTCTGAAATTTAGAGTATGGTGTAGCTTCCTTCGTGGTCTTTCTAAACAGAGTAAAATTGGAGCGGCGCGCGGCATAGTTTAGACGAAAAGTTTATTAATTATATCACTTTTCATAATATATTTTTTTCATATTTTTTAATATTTCGAAATAGCATATAAAAAAAAACGAAGCCGCGCCGCTCTGAAATTAAGGGTATGGTGTAGCTACGTACGTGGTCGCTCTAAACAGAGTAAAATTGGGGCGACGCGCGGCTTAGTTTAGACGAAAAGTTCATTAATTATACCTCTTTTCATAATATATTTTTTTCATATTTTTTAATCTTTCGAAATAAGATATAAAAAAAACGAAGCCGCGCGCCGCTCTGAAATTAAGGGTATTGTGTAGCTACCTTCGTGGTCTTTCAAAACAGAGTAAAATTGAAGCGGCATGCGGCTTAGTTTAGACGAAAAGTTCAATAATTATACCCCTCTTGATGACATATTTTTTCATATTTTTTTAATCTTTCGAAATAAGATATAAAAAAAACGAGGCCGCGTGCCGCTCTGAAATTAAGGTCATGGTGTAGCTACGTTCGTGGTCTTTCAAAACAGAGTAAAATTGGAGTGGCGCGCGGCTTAGTTTAGACGAAAAGTTCATTAATTATACCATTCTTCATCATATATTTTTTCCTATTTTTTAATCTTTCGAAATAGCATATAAAAAAAACGAAGCCGCGCGCCGCTCTGAAATTAAGGGTATGGTGTAGCTTCCTTCGTGGTCTTTCTAAACAGAGTAAAATTGGAGCGGCGCGCGGCTTAGTTTAGACGAAAAGTTCATTAATTATACCCTTTTCATAATATATTTTTTCATCTTTTTTAATATTTCGAAATAGCATATAAAAAAAACGAAGCCGCGCGCCGCTCTGAAATTAAGGGTATGGCGTAGCTACCTTCGTGGTCTTTCTAAACAGAGTAAAATTGGAGCGGCGCGGCTTAGTTTAGACGAAAAGTTCAATAATTATACCCCTCTTCATGATATATTTTTTCATATTTTTTAATCTTTCGAAATAAGATATAAAAAAACGAAGCCGCGCGCCGCTCTGAAATTAAAGACATGGTGTAGCTACCTTCGTGGTCTTTCAAAACAGAGTAAAATTGGAGCGGCGCGCGGCTTAGTTTAGACGAAAAGTTCATTAATTATACCCTTCTTCATCATATATTTTTTCCTATTTTTTAATCATTCGAAATAGCATATAAAAAAAACGAAGCCGCGCGCCGCTCTGAAATTAAGGGTATGGTGTAGCTTCCTTCGTGGTCTTTCTAAACAGAGTAAAATTAGAGCGGCGCGCGGCTTAGTTTAGACGAAAAGTTCATTAATTATACCGCTTTTCATAATATATTTTTTTCATATTTTTTAATATTTCGAAATAGCACATAAAAAACGAAGCCGCGCGCCGCTCTGAAATTAAGGGTATGGTGTAGCTACCTTCGTGGTCTTTCTAAACAGAGTAAAATTGGAGCGGCGCGCGGCTAAGTTTAGACGATAAGTTCATTAATTATACCCCTTTTCATAATATATTTTTTTCATATTTTTTAATAATTCGAAATAGCACATAAAAAACGAAGCCGCGCGCCGCTCTGAAATTAAGGGTATGGTGTAGCTTCCTTCGTGGTCTTTCAAAACAGAGTAAAATTGTAGCGGCGCGCGGCTTAGTTTAAACGAAAAGTTCTTTAATAATACCCTTCTTCATCATATATTTTTTTCATATTTTTCAATCTTTCGAAATAGCATATAAAAAAACCAAGCCGCGCGCCGCTCTGAAATTAAGGGTATGGTGTAGCTACCTTCGTGGTCTTTCAAAACAGAGTAAAATTGGAGCGGCGCGCGGCTTAATTTAGACGAAAAGCTCAATAATTATACCCCTCTTCATGATATATTTTTTCTTATTTTTAAATCATTCCAAATAAGATATAAAAAAACGAAGCCGCGCGACGCTCTGAAATTAAGGGTATGGTGTAGCTACGTACGTGGTCTCTCTAAACAGAGTAAAATTGGGGCGGCGCGCGGCTTAGTTTAGACGAAAAGTTCATTAATTGTACCCCTTTTCATAACATATTTTTTTCATATTTTTTTATATTTCGAAATAGCATATAATAAAAACGAAGCCGCGCGCCGCTCTGAAATTAAGGTTATGGTGTAGCTACCTTCGTGGTCTTTCTAACCAGAGTAAAATTGGAGCGGCGCGCGGCTTAGTTTAGACGAAAAGTTCATTAATTATACCCCTTTTCATAATATATTTTTTCATATTTTTTAATATTTCGAAATAGCACATAAAAAAACGAAGCCGCGCGCCGCTCTGAAATTAAGGGTATGGTGTAGCTACGTTCGTGGCCTTTCTAAACAGAGTAAAATTGGAGCGGCGTGCGGCTTAGTTTAGACGTAAAGTTTATTAATTATACCCCTTTTCATAATATATTTTTTTCATCTTTTTTAATATTTCGAAATAGCATATAAAAAAAACGAAGCCGCGCGCCGCCCTGAAATTAAGGGTATGGTGTAGCTACGTACGTGGTCTCTCTAAACAGAGTACAATTGGGGCGGCGCGCAGCTTAGTTTAGACGAAAAGTTCATTAATTGTACCCCTTTTCATAATTATTTTTTTTCATATTTTATAATATTTCGAAATAGCATATTAAAAAAAGGAAGCCGCGCGCCGCTCTGAAATTAAGGGCATGGTGTAGCTACGTTTGTGGTCTTTCAAAACAGAGTAAAATTGGAGCGGCGCGCGGCTTAGTTTAGACGAAAAGTTCATTAATTATACCATTCTTCATCATATATTTTTTCCTATTTTTTAATCTTTCGAAATAGCATATAAAAAAAACGAAGCCGCGCGCCGCTCTGAAATTAAGGGTATGGTGTAGCTTCCTTCGTGGTCTTTCTAAACAGAGTAAAATTGGAGCGGCGCGCGGCTTAGCTTAGACGAAAAGTTCATTAATTATACCCTTTTCATAATATATTTTTTCATCTTTTTTAATATTTCGAAATAGCATATAAAAAAAACGAAGCCGCGCGCCGCTCTGAAATTAAGGGTATGGCGTAGCTACCTTCGTGGTCTTTCTAAACAGAGTAAAATTGGAGCGGCGCGGCTTAGTTTAGACGAAAAGTTCAATAATTATACCCCTCTTCATGATATATTTTTTCATATTTTTTAATCTTTCGAAATAAGATATAAAAAAACGAAGCCGCGCGCCGCTCTGAAATTAAAGACATGGTGTAGCTACCTTCGTGGTCTTTCAAAACAGAGTAAAATTGGAGCGGCGCGCGGCTTAGTTTAGACGAAAAGTTCATTAATTATACCCCTCTTCATCATATATTTTTTCCTATTTTTTAATCTTTCGAAATAGCATATAAAAAAAACGAAGCCGCGCGCCGCTCTGAAATTAAGGGTATGGTGTAGCTTCCTTCGTGGTCTTTCTAAACAGAGTAAAATTGGAGCGGCGCGGCTTAGTTTAGACGAAAAGTTCATTAATTATACCCCTTTTCATAATATATTTTTTTCATATTTTTTAATATTTCGAAATAGCACATAAAAAACGAAGCCGCGCGCCGCTCTGAAATTAAGGGTATGGTGTAGCTACCTTCGTGGTCTTTCTAAACAGAGTAAAATTGGAGCGGCGCGCGGCTAAGTTTAGACGATAAGTTCATTAATTATACCTCTTTTCATAATATATTTTTTTCATATTTTTTAATATTTCGAAATAGCACATAAAAAACGAAGCCGCGCGCCGCTCTGAAATTAAGGGTATGGTGTAGCTTCCTTCGTGGTCTTTCAAAACAGAGTAAAATTGTAGCGGCGCGCGGCTTAGTTTAGACGAAAAGTTCATTAATAATACCCTTCTTCATCATATATTTTTTTCATATTTTTCAATCTTTCGAAATAGCATATAAAAAAACCAAGCCGCGCGCCGCTCTGAAATTAAGGGTATGGTGTAGCTACCTTCGTGGTCTTTCAAAACAGAGTAAAATTGGAGCGGCACGCGGCTTAATTTAGACGAAAAGCTCAATAATTATACCCCTCTTCATGATATATTTTTTCTTATTTTTAAATCATTCCAAATAAGATATAAAAAAACGAAGCCGCGCGCCGCTCTGAAATTAAGGGTATGGTATAGCTACGTACGTGGTCTCTCTAAACAGAGTAAAATTGGGGCGGCGCGCGGCTTAGTTTAGACGAAAAGTTCATTAATTGTACCCCTTTTCATAACATATTTTTTTCATATTTTTTTATATTTCGAAATAGCATATAATAAAAACGAAGACGCGCGCCGCTCTGAAATTAAGGTTATGGTGTAGCTACCTTCGTGGTCTTTCTAACCAGAGTAAAATTGGAGCGGCGCGCGGCTTAGTTTAGACGAAAAGTTCGTTAACTATACCCCTTTTCATAATATATTTTTTCATATTTTTTAATATTTCGAAATAGCACATAAAAAAACGAAGCCGCGCGCCGCTCTGAAATGAAGGGTATGGTGTAGCTACGTACGTGGTCTCTCTAAACAGAGTAAAATTGGAGCGGCGCGCGGCTTAGTTTAGACGAAAAGTTTATTAATTATACCCCTTTTCATAATATATTTTTTTCATCTTTTTTAATATTTCGAAATAGCATATAAAAAAACGAAGCCGCGCGCCGCCCTGAAATTAAGGGTATGGTGTAGCTACGTACGTGGTCTCTCTAAACAGAGTACAATTGGGGCGGCGCCCGGCTTAGTTTAGACGAAAAGTTCATTAATTGTACCCCTTTTCATAATTTTTTTTTCTTCATATTTTATAATATTTCGAAATAGCATATTAAAAAAGGAAGCCGCGCGCCGCTCTGAAATTAAGGGCATGGTGTAGCTACGTTCGTGGTCTTTCAAAACAGAGTAAAATTGGAGCGGCGCGCGGCTTAGTTTAGACGAAAAGTTAATTAATTATACCCTTCTTCATCATATATTTTTTCCTATTTTTTAATCTTTCGAAATAGCATATAAAAACGAAGCCGCGCGCCGCTCTGAAATTAAGGGTATGGTGTAGCTTCCTTCGTGGTCTTTCTAAACAGAGTAAAATTGCAGCGGCGCGCGGCTCAGTTTAGACGAAAAGTTCATTAATTATACCCTTTTCATAATATATTTTTTTCATCTTTTTTAATATTTCGAAATAGCATATAAAAAAAACGAAGCCGCGCGCCGCTCTGAAATTAAGGGTATGGCGTAGCTACCTTCGTGGTCTTTCTAAACAGAGTAAAATTGGAGCGACGCGCGGCTTAGTTTAGACGAAAAGTTCAATAATTATACCCCTCTTCATGATATATTTTTTCTTATTTTTTAATCTTTCGAAATAAGATATAAAAAAACGAAGCCGCGCGCCACTCTGAAATTAAGGGTATGGTGTAGCTACCTTCGTGGTCTTTCAAAACAGAGTAAAATTGGAGCGGCGCGCGGCTTAATTTAGACGAAAAGCTCAATAATTATACCCTCTTCATGATACATTTTTTCATATTTTTAAATCATTCGAAATAAGATATAAAAAAACGAAGCCGCGCGACGCTCTGAAATTAAGGGTATGGTGTAGCTTCCTTCGTGGTCTTTCTAAACAGAGTAAAATTGGAGCGGCGCGCGGCTTAGTTTAGACGAAAAATTCATTAATTATACCCTTCTTCATCATATATTTTTTTCATATTTTTCAATCTTTCGAAATAGCATATAAAAAAACGAAGCCGCGCGCCGCTCTGAAATTAAGGGTATGGTGTAGCTACCTTCGTGGTCTTTCAAAACAGAGTAATATTGGAGCGGCGCGCGGCTTAATTTAGACGAAAAGCTCAATAATTATACCCTCTTCATGATACATTTTTTCATATTTTTTAATATTTCGAAATAGCATATAAAAAAAAGGAAGCCGCCGCCGCTCTGAAATTAAGGGCATGGTGTAGCTACGTTCGTGGTCTTTCTAAACAGAGTAAAATTGGAGCGGCGCGCGGCTTAGTTTAGACGAAATGTTCATTAGTTATACCACTTTTCATAATATATTTTTTTCATATTATTAAATCTTTCGAAATAGCATTTAAAAAAAACGAATCCGCGCGCCGCTCTGAAATTAAGGATGTGGTTTAGCTACGTCCGTGGTCTTTCAAAACAGAGTAAAATGGGAGCAGCGCGCGGCTTAGTTTAGACGAAAAGTTTATTAATTCTACCCCTTTTCATTATATATTTTTTTGCAAATTTTCCAATCTTTCGAAATAGCATATAAAAAGACGAAGCCGCGCGCCGCTCTGAAATTAAGGGCATAATGTAGCAACGTACGTGGTCTTTCAAAACAGAGTAAAATGGGAGCGGCGCGCGGTTTAGTTTAGACGAAAAGTTCATTAATTCTACCCCTTTTCATTATATGTTTTTTTCATATTTTTTAATCTTTCGAAATAGCGTATAAAAAAACGAAGCCGCGCGCCGCTCTGAAATTAAGGGTATGTTGTAGCTACGTACGTGGTCTTTCAAAACAGAGTAAAATGGGAGCGGCGCGCGGCTTAGTTTAGACGAAAAGTTTATTAATTCTACCCCTTTTCATTATATATTTTTTTGCAAATTCTTCAAACTTTCGAAATAGCATATAAAAAGACGAAGCCGCGCGCCGCTCTGAAATTAAGGGTATGTTGTAGCTACGTACGTGGTCTTTCAAAACAGAGTAAAATGGGAGCGGCGCGCGGCTTAGTTTAGACAAAAAGTCCATTAATTATACCCCTTTACATGATATATTTTTTCATATTTTTTAATCTTTCGAAATAAGATATAAAAAAAACGAAGCCGCGCGCCGCTCTGAAATTAAGGGTATGGCGTAGCTACCTTCGTGGTCTTTCTAAACAGAGTAAAATTGAAGCGGCGCGCGGCTTAGTTAAGACGAAAAGTTCAATAATTATACCCCTCTTCATGATATATTTTTTCATATTTTTTAATCTTTCGAAATAAGATATAAAAAAACGAAGCCGCGCGCCGCTCTGAAATTAAAGGCATGGTGTAGGTACGTTCGTGGTCTTTCAAAACAGAGTAAAATTGGAGCGGCGCGCGGCTTAGTTTAGACGAAAAGTTCGTTAATTATACCGTTCTTCATCATATATTTTTTTCATATTTTTCAATCTTTCGAAATAGCATATAAAAAAAACAAGCCGCGCGTCGCTCTGAAATTAAGGGTATGGTGTAGCTACCTTCGTGGTCTTTCAAAACAGAGTAAAATTGGAGCGGCGCGCGGCTTAATTTAGACGAAAAGCTCAATAATTATACCCATCTTCATGATATATTTTTTCATATTTTTAAATCATTCGAAATAAGATATAAAAAAACGAAGCCGCGCGCCGCTCTGAAATTAAGGGTATGGTGTAGATATGTACGTGGCCTTTCTAGACAGAGTAAAATTGGGGCGGCGCACGGCTTAGTTTAGACGAAAAGTTCATTAATTATACCCCTTTTCATAATATATTTTTTTCATCTTTCTTAATATTTCGAAATAGCATATAAAAAAAACGAAGCCGCGCGCCGCTCTGAAATTAAGGGTATGGTGTAGCTACCTTCGTGGTCTTTCAAAACAGAGTAAAATTGGAGCGGCGCGCGGCTTAGTTTTGACGAAAAGCTCAATAATTATACCCCTCTTAATGATACATATTTTTAAATCTTTCGAAATAAGATATAAAAAAACGAAGCCGCGCGCCGCTATGAAATTCTAAGTAAAACAGAGTAAAATTGGGGCGGCGCGCGGCTTAGTTTAGACGAAAAGTTCATTAATTGTTTATATATTTTTTTCATATTTTTTTATATTTCGAAATAGTATATAATAAAAACGAAGCCGCGCGCCGCTCTGAAATTAAGGTTATGGTGTAGCTACCTTCGTGGTCTTTCTAACCAGAGTAAAATTGGAGCGGCGCGCGGCTTAGTTTAGACGAAAATTTCATTAATTATACCACTTTTCATAATATATTTTTTCATATTTTTTAATATTTCGAAATAGCACATAAAAAAACGAAGCCGCGCGCCGCTCTGAAATTAAGGGTATGGTGTAGCTACGTTCGTGGCCTTTCTAAACAGAGTAAAATTGGAGCGACGCGCGGCTTAGTTTAGACGAAAAGTTTATTAATTATACCCCATTTCATAATATATTTTTTTCATATTTTTTAATATTTCGAAATAGCATATAAAAAAACGAAGCCGCGCCGCTCTGAAATGAAGGGTATGGTGTAGCTACGTACGTGGTCTCTCTAAACAGAGTAAAATTGGGGCGGCGCGCGGCTTAGTTTAGACGAAAAGTTCATTAATTGTACCCCTTTTCATAATTTTTTTCTTCATATTTTTTAATATTTCGAAATAGCATATAAAAAAAACGAAGCCGCGGCCGCTCTGAAATTAAGGGCATGGTGTAGCTACGTTCGTGGTCTTTCTAAACAGAGTAAAATTGGAGCGGCGCGCGGCTTAGTTTAGACGAAAAGTTCATTAATTATACCCCTTTTCATAATATATTTTTTTCATCTTTTTTAATATTTCGAAAAAGCATATAAAAAAAACGAAGCCGCGCGCCGCTCTGAAATTAAGGGTATGGTGTAGCTACGTACGTGGTCTCTCTAAACAGAGTAAAATTGGGGCGGCGCGCGGCTTAATTTAGACGAAAAGCTCAATAATTATACCCTTCTTCATGATATATGTTTTCATATTTTTAAATTATTCGAAATAAGATATAAAAAAACGAAGCCGCGCGCCGCTCTGAAATTAAGGGTATGGTGTAGCTACGTACGTGGTCTCTCCAAACAGAGTAAAATTGGGGCGGCGCGCGGCTTAATTTAGACGAAAAGCTCAATAATTATACCCCTCTTCATGATATATTTTTTCATATTTTTAAATTATTCGAAATAAGATATAAAAAAACGAAGCCGCGCGCCGCTCTGAAATTAAGGGTATGGTGTAGCTACGTACCTGGTCTCTCTAAACAGAGTAAAATTGGGGCGGCGCGCGGCTTAGTTTAGACGAAAAGATCATTAATTGTCCCCCTTTTCATAACATATTTTTTTCATATTTTTTTATATTTCGAAATAGTATATAATAAAAACGAAGCCGCGCGCCGCTCTGAAATTAAGGTTATGGTGTAGCTACCTTCGCGGTCTTTCTAACCAGAGTAAAATTGAAGCGGCGCGCGGCTTAGTTTAGACGAAAAGTTAATTAATTATACCCCTTTTCATAATATATTTTTTCATATTTTTTAATATTTCGAAATAGCACATAAAAAAACGAAGCCGCGCGCCGCTCTGAAATTAAGGGTATGGTGTAGCTACGTTCGTGGCCTTTCTAAACAGAGTAAAATTGGAGCGGCGCGCGGCTTAATTTAGACGAAAAGTTCATTATACCGTTTCATATATATTTTTTCATATTTTCAAATATTCGAAATAGATATAAAAAAACGAAGCCGCGCGCCGCTCTGAAATTAAGGGTATGGTGTAGCTACGTACGTGGTCTCTCTAAACAGAGTAAAATTGGGGCGGCGCAGTTTAGACGAAAAGTTCATTAATTGTATTTTCATTATTTTTCATATTTTTTAATATTTCGAAATAGCATATAAAAAAAACGAAGCCGCACGCCGCTCTGAAATTAAGGGGTGTAGCTACCATTTACGTAAAACAGGGTAAAATTGGGGCGGCGCGCGGCTCAGTTTAGACGAAAAGTTCATTAATTGTACCCATTTTCATAATATTTTTTTTTCATATTTTTTAATATTTCGAAATAGCATATAAAAAAAACGAAGCCGCGCGCCGCTCTGAAATTAAGGGTATGGTGTAGCTACCTTCGTGGTCTTTCAAAACAGAGTAAAATTGGAGCGGCGCGCGGCTTAGTTTAGACGAAAAGTTCAATAATTATACCCCTCTTCATGATATATTTTTTCATATTTTTTAATCTTTCGAAATAAGATATAAAAAAAACGAAGCCGCGCGCCGCTCTGAAATTAAGGGTATGGTGTAGCTACGTACGTGGTCTCTCTAAACAGAGTAAAATTGGGGCGGCGCGCGGCTTAGTTTAGACGAAAAGTTCATTAATTGTACCCCTTTTCATAACATATTTTTTTCATATTTTTTTATATTTCGAAATAGTATATAATAAAAACGAAGCCGCGCGCCGCTCTGAAATTAAGGGCATGGTGTAGCTACGTTCGTGGTCTTTCACAACAGAGTAAAATTGGAGCGGCGCGCGGCTAAGTTTAGACGATAAGTTCATTAATTATACCCATTTTCATAATATATTTTTTTCATATTTTTTAATATTTCGAAATAGCACATAAAAAAACGAAGCCGCGCGCCGCCCTGAAATTAAGGGTATGGCGTAGCTACCTTCGTGGTCTTTCTAAACAGAGTAAAATTGGAGCGGCGCGCGGCTTAGTTTAGACGAAAAGTTCATTAATTATACCACTCTTCATGATATATTTTGTCATATTTTTTAATCTTTCGAAATAAGACATAAAAAGAACGAAGCCGCGCGCCGCTCTGAAATTAAAGGCATGGTGTAGCTACGTTCGTGGTCTTTCAAAACAGAGTAAAATTGGAGCGGCGCGCGGCTGAGTTTAGACGAAAAGTTCATTAATTATACCATTCTTCATCATATATTTTTTTCATATTTTTCAATCTTTCGAAATAGCATATAAAAAAACCAAGCCGCGCGCCGCTCTGAAATTAAGGGTATGGTGTAGCTACCTTCGTGGTCTTTCAAAACAGAGTAAAATTGGAGCGGCGCGCGGCTTAATTTAGACGAAAAGCTCAATAATTATATCCGTCTTCATGATATATTTTTTCATATTTTCAAATCATTCGAAATAAGATATAAAAAAACGAAGCCGCGCGCCGCTCTGAAATTAAGGGTATGGTGTAGCTACGTACCTGGTCTCTCTGAACAGAGTAAAATTGGGGCGGCGCCCGGCTTAGTTTAGACGAAAAGTTCATTAATTGTACCCCTTTTCATAACATATTTTTGTCATATTTTTTTATATTTCGAAATAGTATATAATAAAAACGAAGCCGCGCGCCGCTCTGAAATTAAGGTTATGGTGTAGCTACCTTCGTGGTCTTTCTAACCAGAGTAAAATTGGAGCGGCGCGCGGCTTAGTTTAGACGAAAAGTTCATTAATTATACCCCTTTTCATAATATATTTTTTCATATTTTTTAATATTTCGAAATAGCACATAAAAAAACGAAGCCGCGCGCCGCTCTGAAATTAAGGGTATGGTGTAGCTACGTTCGTGGCCTTTCTAAACAGAGTAAAATTGGAGCGGCGCGCGGCTTAGTTTAGACGAAAAGTTTATTAATTATACCCCTTTTCATAATAATTTTTTTTCATATTTTTTAATATTTCGAAATAGCATATAAAAAAAACGAAGCCGCGCGCCGCTCTGAAATTAAGGGTATGGTGTAGCTACGTTCGTGGCCTTTCTAAACAGAGTAAAATTGGAGTGGCGCGCGGCTCAGTTTAGACGAAAACTTTATTAATTATACCGGTTTTCATAATATATTTTTTTCATATTTTTTAATATTTCGAAATAGCATATAAAAAAAACGAAGCCGCGCGCCGCTCTGAAATTAAGGGTATGGTGTAGCTACGTACGTGGTCTCTCTAAACAGAGTAAAATTGAGGCCGGCGCGCGGATTAGTTTAGACGAAAAGTTCATTAATTGTACCCCTTTTCATAACATATTTTTTTCATATTTTTTTATATTTCGAAATAGTATATAATAAAAACGAAGCCGCGCGCCGCTCTGAAATTAAGGGCATGGTGTAGCTACGTTCGTGGTCTTTCACAACAGAGTAAAATTGGAGCGGCGCGCGGCTAAGTTTAGACGATAAGTTCATTAATTATACCCATTTTCATAATATATTTTTTTCATATTTTTTAATATTTCGAAATAGCACATAAAAAAACGAAGCCGCGCGCCGCCCTGAAATTAAGGGTATGGCGTAGCTACCTTCGTGGTCTTTCTAAACAGAGTAAAATTGGAGCGGCGCGCGGCTTAGTTTAGACGAAAAGTTCATTAATTATACCACTCTTCATGATATATTTTGTCATATTTTTTAATCTTTCGAAATAAGACATAAAAAGAACGAAGCCGCGCGCCGCTCTGAAATTAAAGGCATGGTGTAGCTACGTTCGTGGTCTTTCAAAACAGAGAAAAATTGGAGCGGCGCGCGGCTTAGTTTAGACGAAAAGTTCATTAATTATACCATTCTTCATCATATATTTTTTTCATATTTTTCAATCTTTCGAAATAGCATATAAAAAAACCAAGCCGCGCGCCGCTCTGAAATTAAGGGTATGGTGTAGCTACCTTCGTGGTCTTTCAAAACAGAGTAAAATTGGAGCGGCGCGCGGCTTAATTTAGACGAAAAGCTCAATAATTATACCCATCTTCATGATATATTTTTTCATATTTTTAAATCATTCGAAATAAGATATTAAAAAACGAAGCCGCGCGCCGCTCTGAAATTAAGGGTATGGTGTAGCTACGTACCTGGTCTCTCTGAACAGAGTAAAATTGGGACGGCGCGCGGCTTAGTTTAGACGAAAAGTTCATTAATTGTACCCCTTTTCATAACATATTTTTGTCATATTTTTTTATATTTCGAAATAGTATATAATAAAAACGAAGCCGCGCGCCGCTCTGAAATTAAGGTTATGGTGTAGCTACCTTCGTGGTCTTTCTAACCAGAGTAAAATTGGAGCGGCGCGCGGCTTAGTTTAGACGAAAAGTTCATTAATTATACCCTTTTCATAATATATTTTTTCATATTTTTTAATTTTTCGAAATAGCACATAAAAAAACGAAGCCGCGCGCCGCTCTGAAATTAAGGGTATGGTGTAGCTACGTTCGTGGCCTTTCTAAACAGAGTAAAATTGGAGCGGCGCGCGGCTTAGTTTAGACGAAAAGTTTATTAATTATACCCCATTTTCATAATAATTTTTTTCATATTTTTTAATATTTCGAAATAGCATATAAAAAAAACGAAGCCGCGCGCCGCTCTGAAATTAAGGGTATGGTGTAGCTACGTACGTTGTCTCTCTAAACAGAGTAAAATTGGGGCGGCGCGCGGCTTAGTTTAGACGAAAAGTTCATTAATTGTACCCATTTTCATAATATTTTTTTTCATATTTTTTAATATTTCGAAATAGCATATAAAAAAAACGAAGCCGCGCGCCGCTCTGAAATTAAAGGTATGGTGTAGCTACGTACGTGGTCTCTCTAAACAGAGTAAAATTGGGGCGGCGCGCGGCTTAGTTTAGACGAAAAGTTCATTAATTGTACCCCTTTTCATAACATATTTTTGTCATATTTTTTTATATTTCGAAATAGTATATAATAAAAACGAAGCCGCGCGCCGCTCTGAAATTAAGGGCATAGTGTAGCTACGTTCGTGGTCTTTCAAAACAGAGTAAAATTGGAGCGGCGCGCGGCTAAGTTTAGACGATAAGTTCATTAATTATACCCATTTTCATAATATATTTTTTTCATATTTTGTAATATTTCGAAATAGCACATAAAAAAACGAAGCCGCGCGCCGCCCTGAAATTAAGGGTATGGCGTAGCTACCTTCGTGGTCTTTCTAAACAGAGTAAAATTGGAGCGGCGCGCGGCTTAGTTTAGACGAAAAGTTCATTAATTATACCCATCTTCATGATATATTTTTTCATATTTTTTAATCTTTTGAAATAAGATATAAAAAAAACGAAGCCGCGCGCCGCTCTAAAATTAAAGACATGGTGTAGCTACGTTCGTGGTCTTTCAAAACAGAGTAAAATTGGAGCGGCGCGCGGCTTAGTTTAGACGAAAAGTTCATTAATTATACCATTCATCATATATTTTTTTTCATTTTTGTCAATCTTTCGAAATAGCATATAAAAAAAACGAAGCCGCGCGCCGCTCTGAAATTAAGGGTATGGTGTAGCTACCGTCGTGGTCTTTCTAAACAGAGTAAAATTGGAGCGGCGCGCGGCTTAGTTTAGGCGAAAAGTTCAATAATTATACCCCTCTTCATGATATATTTTTTCATATTTTTTAATCTTTCGAAATAAGATATAACTAAAACGAAGCCGCGCGCCGCTCCGAAATTAAGGGCATGTTGTAGCTACGTTCGTGGTCTTTCAAAGCAGAGTAAAATTGGAGCGGCGCGCGGCCTAGTTTAGACGAAAAGTTCATTAATTATACCCACTTTCATAAGATATTTTTTTCATATTTTTTAATATTTCGAAATAGCATATAAAAAAACGAAGCCGCGCGCCGCTCTGAAATTAAGGGTATGGTGTAGCTACCTTCGTGGTCTTTCTAAACAGAGTAAAATTGGGGCGGCGCGCGGCTTAGTTTAGACGAAAAGTTCATTAATTGCACCCGTTTTCATAATATCTATTTTTCATATTTTTTAATATTTCGAAATACAATATAAAAAAAACGAAGCCGCGCGCCGCTCTGAAATTCAAGGTATGGTATAGCTACGTTCGTGGTCTTGCTAAACAGAGTAAAATTGGAGCGGCGCGCGGCTTAGTTTAGACGAAAAGTTCATTAATTATACCCCTTTTCATAATATATTTTTTTAATATTTTTTAATATTTCGAAATAGCACATAAAAAAACGAAGCCTCGCGCCGCTCTGAAATTAAGGGTATGGTGTAGCTACCTTCGTGGTCTTTCTAAACAGAGTAAAATTGGAGCGGCGCGCGGCTTAGTTTAGACGAAAAGTTCAATAATTATACCCCTCTTCATGATATATTTTTTTATATTTTTTAATCCTTCGAAATAAGATATAAAAAAAACGAAGCCGCGCGCCACTCTGAAATTAAAGGCATGGTGTAGCTACGTTCGTGGTCTTTCAAAACAGAGTAAAATTGGAGCGGCGCGTGGCTTAGTTTAGACGAAAAGTTCATTAATTATACCATTCTTCATCATATATTTTTTTATATTTTTCAATCTTTCGAAATAGCCTATAAAAAAACCAAGCCGGGCGCCGCTCTGAAATTAAGGGTATGGTGTAGCTACCTTCGTGGTCTTTCAAAACAGAGTAAAATTGGAGCGGCGCGCGGCTTAGTTTAGACGAAAAGTTCAATAATTATACCCCTCTTCATGATATATTTTTTCATATTTTTAAATCTTTCGAAATAAGATATAAAAAAACGAAGCCGCGCGCCGCTCTGAAATTAAGGGTATGGTGTAGCTACGTACGTGATCTCTCTAAACAGAATAAAATTGGGGCGGCGCGCGGCTTAGTTTAGACGAAAAGTTTATTAATTGTACCACTTTTCATAACATATTTTTTTCATATTTTTTTATATTTCGAAATAGCATATAATAAAAACGAAGCCGCGCGGCGCTCTGAAATTAAGGTTATGGTGTAGCTACCTTCGTGGTCTTTCTAACCAGAGTAAAATTGGAGCGGCGCGCGGCTTAGTTTAGACGAAAAGTTCATTAATTATACCCCTTTTCATAATATATTTTTTCATATTTTTTAATATTTCGAAATAGCACATAAAAAAACGAAGCCTCGCGCCGCTCTGAAATTAAGGGTATGGTGTAGCTAGGTTCGTGGCCTTTCTAAACAGAGTAAAATTGGAGCGGCGCGCGGCTTAGTTTAGACGAAAAGTTTATTAATTATACCCATTTCATAATATATTTTTTTCATATTTTTTAATATTTCGAAATAGCATATAAAAAAAACGAAGCCGCGCGCCGCTCTGAAATTAAGGGTATGGTGTAGCTACGTTCGTGGTCTTTCTAAACAGAGTAAAATTGGAGTGGCGCGCGGCTCAGTTTAGACGAAAACTTTATTAATTATACCGGTTTTCATAATATATTTTTTTCATATTTTTTAATATTTCGAAATAGCATATAAAAAAAACGAAGCCGCGTGCCGCTCTGAAATTAAGGGTATGGTGTAGCTACGTACGTGGTCTCAATAAACGGAGTAAAATTGGGGCGGCGCGCGGCTTAGTTTAGACGAAAAGTTCATTAATTGTACCCCTTTTCATAACATATTTTTTTCATATTTTTTTATATTTCGAAATAGTATATAATAAAAACGAAGCCGCGCGCCGCTCTGAAATTAAGGGCATGGTGTAGCTACGTTCGTGGTCTTTCAAAACAGAGTAAAATTGGAGCGGCGCCCGGCTAAGTTTAGACGATAAGTTCATTAATTATACCCATTTTCATAATATATTTTTTTCATATTTTTTAATATTTCGAAATAGCACATAAAAAAACGACGCCGCCCTGAAATTAAGGGTATGGCGTAGCTACCTTCGTGGTCTTTCTAAACAGAGTAAAATTGGAGCGGCGCGCGGCTTAGTTTAGACGAAAAGTTCATTAATTATACCACTCTTCATGATATATTTTGTCAGATTTTTTAATCTTTCGAAATAAGACATAAAAAGAACGAAGCCGCGCGCCGCTCTGAAATTAAAGGCATGGTGTAGCTACGTTCGTGGTCTTTCAAAACAGAGTAAAATTGGAGCGGCGCGCGGCTGAGTTTAGACGAAAAGTTCATTAATTATACCATTCTTCATCATATATTTTTTTCATATTTTTCAATCTTTCGAAATAGCATATAAAAAAACCAAGCCGCGCGCCGCTCTGAAATTAAGGGTATGGTGTAGCTACCTTCGTGGTCTTTCATAACAGAGTAAAATTGGAGCGGCGCGCGGCTTAATTTAGACGAAAAGCTCAATAATTATACCCCTCTTCATGATATATTTTTTCATATTTTTAAATCATTCGAAATAAGATATAAAAAAACGAAGCCGCGCGCCGCTCTGAAATTAAGGGTATGGTGTAGCTACGTACCTGGTCTCTCTGAACAGAGTAAAATTGGGGCGGCGCGCGGCTTAGTTTAGACGAAAAGTTCATTAATTGTACCCCTTTTCATAACATATTTTTGTCATATTTTTTTATATTTCGAAATAGTATATAATAAAAACGAAGCCGCGCGCCGCTCTGAAATTAAGGTTATGGTGTAGCTACCTTCGTGGTCTTTCTAACCAGAGTAAAATTGGAGCGGCGCGCGGCTTAGTTTAGACGAAAAGTTCATTAATTATACCCCTTTTCATAATATATTTTTTCATATTTTTTAATTTTTCGAAATAGCACATAAAAAAACGAAGCCGCGCGCCGCTCTGAAATTAAGGGTATGGTGTAGCTACGTTCGTGGCCTTTCTAAACAGAGTAAAATTGGAGCGGCGCGCGGCTTAGTTTAGACGAAAAGTTTATTAATTATACCCCTTTTCATAATAATTTGTTTTCATATTTTTTAATATTTCGAAATAGCATATAAAAAAAACGAAGCCGCGCGCCGCTCTGAAATTAAGGGTATGGTGTAGCTACGTACGTGGTCTCTCTAAACAGAGTAAAATTGGGGCGGCGCGCGGCTTAGTTTAGACGAAAAGTTCATTAATTGTACCCCTTTTCATAATATTTTTTTTTCATATTTCGAAATAGCATATAAAAAAAACAAAGCCGCGCGCCGCTCTTAAATTAAGGGCATGGTGTAGCTACGTTCGTGGTCTTTCAAAACAGAGTAAAATTGGAGCGGCGCGCGGCTTAGTTTAGACGAAAAGCTCATTAATTATACCCTTCTTCATCATATATTTTTTCCTATTTCTTAATCTTTCGAAAAAGCATATAAAAAAAACGAAGCCGCGCGCCGCTCTGAAATTAAGGGTATGGTGTAGCTACCTTCGTGGTCTTTCTAAACAGAGTAAAATTGGAGCGGCGCGCGGCTAAGTTTAGACGATAAGTTCATTAATTATACCCCTTTTCATAATATATTTTTTTCATATTTTTTAATATTTCGAAATAGCACATAAAAAAAACGAAGCCGCGCGCCGCTCTGAAATTAAGGGTATGGTGTAGCTACGTACCTGGTCTTTCTAAGCAGAGTAAAATTGGAGCGGCGCGCGGCTTAGTTTAGACGAAATGTTCATTAGTTATACCACTTTTCATGATATATTTTTTTCATATTATTAAATCTTTCGAAATAGCATTAAAAAAAACGAATCCGCGCGCCGCTCTGAAATTAAGGGTGTGGTTTAGCTACGTGTTTGGTCTTTCAAAACAGAGTAAAATGGGAGCGGCGCGCGGCTTAGTTTAGACGAAAAGTTTATTAATTCTACCCCTTTTCATTATATATTTTTTTGCAAATTCTTCAATCTTTCGAAATAGCATATAAAAAAATGAAGCCGCGCGCCGCTCTGAAATTAAGGGCATGGTGTAGCAACGTACGTGGTCTTTCAAAACAGAGTAAAATGGGAGCGGCGCGCGGTTTAGTTTAGACGAAAAGTTCATTAATTCTACCCCTTTTCATTATATGTTTTTTTCATATTTTTTAATCTTTCGAAATAGCATATAAAAAAACGAAGCCGCGTGCCGCTCTGAAATTAAGGGTATGTTGTAGCTACGTACGTGGTCTTTCAAAACAGAGTAAAATGGGAGCGGCGCGCGGCTTAGTTTAGACGAGAAGTCCATTAATTATACCCCTTTACATGATATGAGACGAATCGGCATTTCATATATCGAATATCCATTGAATATCCAATATCAAACGAATATCCAATGAATATCCAATATCAAACGAATATCAAATGAATATCAAATGAATATCAAATGAATATCAAATGAATATCCAACGAATATCCACTGAATATTTTTGAATATTTAACCTTTGTAAACCGAACCTGTGAAATATGAATGTCCAATATCCAATATCCAATATCAAACCCACTTCACACAGCTCGCGAAACCACAGTATATTGAGGCAGATTTGTGAAACAGGAGCATGGAAAATCAACCCTTAGACTCAATGTGTTAAGTTATATTAGGGAGCAGGAGGCGGATATATAAGCGAATATCTTCACGGCAGATTTGGGAACTTGGAGCATAGAGGATCAACCGCGCGAATTTGGGTGACCTGTATCATATATATTTATATATTTGTCTCCATGCCTATGACTAGTATCTAACTCGATCTAAGTCAGAAGTACTGATCATGCATACACTGTCCCTGTGCTAACCTTCCATCCTAGTTGGGGCATTGTTTGAGCCGATCTATCATCATAGCTCCCGAACTAGCGTGTCTAATTTCGCTTAAGCCGGTGATAGTGGCCGTGTGGATACTTTGTAGTCTCCACATGAATAGCTGCAATAAAAGCGCGGCTGAGATACTAAGGCTACGTACGAGAATCCACCGTATTCTCGGGTCTGAATGTTAGGTGTTAATACTTTCGTGTAGAGTCATATGGTTGCTTTTTAGTAAACAGACGTCGTCAATTTTTTCCACCTCTTGCTTATCGCTCCAATTTAACAAGCAGTGTTAAACATCAATGAACAGGGTTTAGGTTATGCCCAGCAAACAAATTTTAAAGCCTGACATCTTTAGCGTAGTAATTTCATAGACACATTCAAGCTAATAAAGTCACAAAGCAACCACTTAGCGTTAAAAACACTGACAGAGCAATTTAGTCAAATATTTGAGCCTTGCTGGGGTAAAAAAAATATTTAACAAACTTGAATAATTTGATTATTTTCCTCTGCAGATGTATGAGAGAGGAGTACTTCGAACAACCCTACATGGACAAAACCCAAGCTACCTTGCATGGTTATATAAGGGATCTGGTCGATCCCTAAAAGAATCACAAAAACTCCGAAAAATGAACTCAAAATGCATTTTTGGAATATGACGTCATTGTGATGCCATCAGTCCGATCATCTTTGATTTTTACATTTTCCTGTAGATCTTGATCCCAAGATATATTGTCGGCGATTTCATCCCCCCCCCCCCCCGCAGCCCAAAGAGTAAGAAAAATACTGGTGTATGCCTCAAATCGCCTAGGCTGAGTAGGTTTAGCGCAATCTGATTTGAGGAGTTAGGGAAGGACGTGGGTGAAATGAATACTCGCTACTATAAATTTCATAAAACTAAACAATGGAGAATAGGAAGCTAAACATCACAACTTCCTAGCTCATTGTATTAGAACACACTACGTATCTATTTGTATGTTGATGGGAGGAAAAGATCACAGATAAAATCAAAATGGTCGCCATCAGAGGCATGTAGGAGTGCCGTTTTATATTTCTTCTATTCAATGTACTTGAAGTAAACAGTTTCCTGACACCAGTTTATCGGGATATAAGGGAATTCAAACTGACGTCTCTTCTACGCATCTGATCAAAAATATATCATATTATCATATAATGGAGTATAAGGACAGCTTCAGGAGAGAGTAATCAGATATGATCATCTGCTATTTAAAGATGTTTGGCATACTTCTAAGCGGATACTCATCTGTCTCATAACGTATATATTCATATTTTGTAATCATGATGAAACAACTGTTTTAATAATACTTGTTTTCGTTGGCAATATCTCATTCATGGCGCGAGGAATCAGCTGGTGCTCATGTCGATTTGAATACAGACGGTTCTAAATCATATTTTAATTACTATGTGAATTTCGTGATACAGATGCCCCACTAATCGGTTCAGCGTAGTGGTTTCCATTTTGGTGATGGGTGAATGATTTATAGGGCCACAAAATAAATCTAACAATGTTATCGTTTAATACATTGATTTCCAAAATTTCATAAGCATTAAAACAACAGCACATAAAACACACGCTCGTCAAGTTGAAAATTTCTCTAGAGACCTTTGCTAAAAGACTTACTATGTTCCGCATATTTCAGTTTATGCTGATGCGATTTCTTATCTGGGTCGAAGTATATTTTTTGAGTGAAATATGTCTGATTCGTAATCCACCCGTCGTCCATTAGAGAATATCCGTGTCCATAATCCAAAGACCTTTTCCATATTCCATATAACAGCATTAACATCAATTCAAAAAGACAATCATACTATACATAAACATAGGCTAGCTTCCTGCAAGAGAGAAGCGGTCAACAGTTTTCAATGATGTCGGCAAGACATCATGATGTTCCAAAAATATCAAATCCGTATCGCTGATCAGTATTATTAATCCATATGATAATTCATTTCAAAGTCGTCATCCAGAGAATGGTGTATCTCAGTCACGCTTTGATTGTGGCTGTTCATATAAGTACCATGAGGGTCTTGAAGCACATGGGTTCATACGGCCCCTGGCTTCGGGTTAAGCGGAATTAGATACAAGTTACGAAAAGTTACGCCATAGCTCTTGCACGCTGCGCTCGTATTTGGATTTCAGCATTCGATATGTACCGCCAAATTTCAGAAACTCTGGGTGGAGGCGCTTGATGTTATAGCCCTGTTTTATAAGCTTCTGCAATAATGCTTTGTGACGTTGATTAAAATCGTAACACTTA
Source organism: Hanleya hanleyi (assembly GCA_036873755.1). Taxonomy (NCBI): domain Eukaryota; kingdom Metazoa; phylum Mollusca; class Polyplacophora; order Lepidopleurida; family Hanleyidae; genus Hanleya; species Hanleya hanleyi. The sequence continues at coordinate 45,222 of JAVTVY010014461.1, forward strand.
CCACAGGGTCTAGCAAATGCTACTAGGCGAGATATTTATACGCGCTATGCAGGTCCCACCGGAATATTACTGTTCAGAAAGGGATAATTTGCTATGTCGAAATTGTAATCATGTCTTTTGTCATAAAGTCGACGAGAGAGGAGGCCCGCTTCATTGTTTTAGAGATATAGGTCTGAATATGATGTGCCGGTGGGGTTATCTGTAGTTTCTTTCAAATCCAATGAAGGTGGATATATATCCTTCACTGCGTCATTTATATAGCGATTATTCACAACGAGAAGATCGTCCAGTGGGATTTGATCAATGAGAAGGAACGGGCTTTGAATTTATCGGTTTTTAAAAGCGCCTGCAAATAGAACATACATAGGTCAACCAACAGGGGTGCACAATTAGTACCCATTGGAATACCTATGTGCTGTTGATATATCGTGTTGCCAAATTTCACATAGACATTTTCACTGAGAAATTCAAGCAACTCTATAAACAACGAGAGATCCCCTGAATGATATCCCTTGTATGTAGTGGCGCTAAAGAATGCTTTATAGCTTCCGACATTAATATATCTGCGATCAGTTTTCTTGAACACAGATACTTTTAATGAACTTACACGGTCAATAAGTTCCTGATGAGGGATTGTAGTATAGAGAGTCGAGAAATCCCATGTGGATACATATGTGACCTTTAACCTCAAGCTCTTTCGTAAGACATTTTGCGTTTTTCAATATTCACATACATTCAAAGCCAGAGTTTTAGAATATTGCCGCTATACCTTTCCCAATATGCTTTTACCTCCTGAAGGACCCTCGTCAACAGGATTGAAAGAAGCTTGGTGGCGCAGCTTCTAGAACCAGCTATGAATCTAGCATTGTATGGTGATTTATACATTTTGGGAGTCCAGTATACTTTTGGTATGTCGTTATGATTGGTTGGAAGACAAATATCTCTTTCCTTTGTGAATGTTAAATAAATTTTCCAGAGTAAATGCAGTTTGGGAGTAAATACACATATTTGATAATGATATGTTTACACTCAATTCCATAACCTGCACCTGGTAATAGTAATATTTACATATGATTACTACATTAGTTGGAGCTTTCCATACTGGGATTATGAAGAATTTACTAGAACTTCTTGCGAATTGAGGTTTCCCAGTACTTGTTTTGTTTGGCGAAGGGTACTTCTGTCAATAGGGTGAATTGTTTCAACAACCTTGCTCTTGGTGAGGTCCAGCCAATCAGCGAGTACTGTAGGTTCAACTTTTTGTTCTGCATTCGACCATTTCATCTTCTGTACTCTATTCTACGTCAGGTGATGTGAGTTCACATTAGGTTTAGCAGTCGATCATTTCATCGTATGCACTCTGTGCCTGATGAGAAATTGCACATTTACCAACTTGAAGATTCTTGAAGACTATTGGGTACATCACAGCATACCAGATTGTCGGGTACTAGCCCCCTATGGTATGATTATACTTTACTAATTATTTGGTAAGGAAATGTTGATGTTATGAACATAATCTCAAACTTGCAGGTAGTGTAAGCTAAGACGAGAGACCTATACAGACCTTTTGGTCTTTGATATATGTTGGTATTGTGGGAAGTTGATGCTGGGTCGACATCGGGCCTTACAGACTAGTCTTTTGTGTTAAATGCCGTCATTTTCATCCGACGACGATACAGCTCACCAATCCCCAGTGTACGAGTTGTCACAGAGAAACAGCTCACCAATTACCAATATACGAGTTGTCAAAGCATTTCCATCATAGCTCTCTAGATTTGTATCTAATACCGCTTATGCCGGTGCTAGGGGCCGTGTGGTCATATTATCCAAGTTGCCACATGAATAGGTGCAATAAAAGCGTACCTGAGATACAACACATATCACGAATCGTTAGATTCTTGGTATGTGCTTTAGAATAGGTTAATCGAAAGACTATACTGTGAAGTCATGTGTCTCTGCCAGTATGTCGGCACCTCTTCCCACTTCCCTTATATGCGTTGTAATTGTGCTTATGGAAAGTTTCAAAGTTTTATTCCCAAATCTAGTTTATAACATGATTTGCTAATAAGATTTTGACAAAATATTTTCCTTCGGTCGCCAATTCGAACCACTGATGGCCGGTAATACCCTCCAGGGAATACATCAATCTATAGTGTAGCCGCCATTTTAACCTCGAGTGGTCAGTGGAATAGATATATAGATATGAACTAAAATAAGCTTCAGCTGGTGGCTATCTTTGAAACCTCAGATGGCGGAAATCTTGGAAATCCAAGATGACCGGTATTACACCATAAATATTGGGAAATATTCGTCAAGCTGTACCCCTGTAATAATAGTGTATCGACAAGAATAATGTACATATATTGTGCTGTTATTGAATTATCGAACGAAATAGGATTCAGATGGCCACCTTGAAATCCAAGATAGCCGTGGTGGCCATATTACTTGTCTAACATTGGTATGGGGCTATTTTGACAAATGATCAACAAAAATATTGTCAAACCGATAATACAGTGCAGGATTCTAGATGCTAATACGGCTCTTGGCGGTCATTTTGGAAACTGGCCGCTGTGACCTACATAGGAAACGTGTGCCGTGACTCCATATCTAGAAAGGGTGTACCTCCAAGCCAAATTTCATGCGTTTATGAAAAAGGCATATCGAATATGGTGTATTGTTCACAGTTTGTAGGCATCCGAGGTAGCCGAGACTAAGTATCTTGACTTTGACGAGAGTTGTATTTCAGTCTGTTCAGCTAATTAACTCACATGCCCTTTTCTCCAACGGTCCCGTCTTTCTTATAGAAACAGTATCGACCTCTGAGTACAGCTTTGTTCTGACTGAGAGTAATAATCTCATCGTGATCATGTTTCAGGGTGGTAAAGCCTGAGTTCTCAAATTCAGCAAACGCTTTACGGCCGGCTGAAAATTTAAAGGAAGACGTATAAAATATCGTTATAATAGAGGCATGGATTCAAATTAAAAGCGTCTTGTCCGTCATTCATAATTCAGCTGTCGTCCATCAGAGAATATCCGCGTTCATAATCCAAAGACCTATTCCATATTCCATATATCAGTACTAGCACCAAATTCAAAAAGACAATCATAGTATACATAAACATAGGCTTGTTTCCTACAAGAGCGAAGCGGTCAACGGTTTTCAATGATGCCGGCAAGACATCATGATGTTCCAAAAATATCAAATTCGTATCGCTGATCAGTATTCTTAATCCATAATATTCGTTGTAAAATCGTCATCTAAAGAATGATGTATCTCAGTCACGCTTTGATCGTGACTGTTCATATGAGTACCATGGGGATCTTGAAGTACATGGGTTCATACGGCCCCTAGCCCCGGGTTAAGCGGAATTAGACACAAGTTACGAAACGTAACGCCATAGATCTTGCACGCTACGCTCGTATTTTGCTATCAGCATGCGATATGTATCGCCAAATTTGAGAAACTTTGAGCGGAGGCGCTTGGTGGTGTAGCCCTGTTTTATAAGTTTTTGCAACAATGTTTTGTGGCGTTGATTAAAATCGTCACATTTAACACAGGATCTAGCAAATGCTACTTGGCGTGATATGTGTACGCCATATGCAGGTCCCACTGGAATATTACTGTCCAGAAAGGGATAGTTTACGATGTCGAAATTGTAATCATCTCTTTTGTCATACAGTCGACGAGAGAGAAGGCCCGCTTCATTTTTATAGAGATATAGGTTTAAATATGATGTGCCTGTAGGGTTATCTGTAGTTTCCTTCAAATCCAGTGAAGGTGGATATATATCCTTCACTGCGTCATTTATATAGCGATTATCCACAGCGAGAGGATAGGTTATATAGCGTTTGGTGAATGAGAAGGAACAGGCTTTGAATGGATCGGTTTTTGAAAGCGCCTGCATATAGTCATATTCATAAGAGAAGAGATATAGGTCAGTCAACAGGGGTGCACAATTAGTACCCATTGGAATACCTATATGCTGCTGATATATTGTGTTGCCAAATTTCACATAGATATTATTAATGAGAAATTCAAGCGACTCTATAAACAAAGAAACATCCCATGAATGATATCTCTTGTATGTAGTAGAGCTAAAGAAAATGAATATAACTACGATCAGTTTTCTTGATCACATATACTATTAATGAACTTAGACGGTCAATAAGGTCCTGATGAAAGATTGTAGTATAGAGAGTCGAGAAATCCCATATGGACACATGTCTATACGGTATGTAACCTTTAGCATCAAGTTCTTCCGTAAGACATTTCGAGTTTTTCAATATCCACATACATTCAACGCCAGCGTTCTTAGAAATAGCGGCGCAATACCTTTCGAATCAACAAAAATATCTTGGGAAACCAAAGAGTCGGCCTCTGGTTGGGGTCATCCCTCGAATGAAAAGAGAATTTAGTTTAGTTACAATACTGTAAAGCACCTAAATTATCGTCAACTGTAGTATAAGTATATCCATAGGAACGACACATTGAAGAACAGCCGTAACTGCTGGAATTAGGAATTTACAGTTATTGGCCTGTCGGGTTTTGAAATAACATACAATAAATGTAACAATTATTGGTTTGTTCTGCTGGATTGACACATTATTCAGCAACTCAACGAGTCTTAAGTTGTGTGTGAAACTACAGGTGTCCATGAGTTATAATTTTATAGGCGATTATTTGCCTTCATATATCTGTGTATCGGTATATATTTCCAATCACCGTTGCATTTTAGTGTAATTGTAAAGTGTAATTTCAAGGCAAAAAAGACACCGAAATATTTCTTTGTAGGATTTAGGGAATCGAAGCCAGAAATTTGCGGATATAATTTCATTAGGAAGATTTCAAGACCACTCTAAGAATGGATAGAAAAAAAATATGTTATTGAGGAAATTTCTCGCCTGCAGTAATATGTAAAGAAAACGCTCTTTCGTTCTTACTGTTCTCATATTTATTGTTGTTCTATGGGGTTTAATGATGGTAAATGTGTATATAACAGTATCCGAATTATGTATAATAATTCGTTTGTTGGTTATATATGGAGTTATGTTGTTTGGTGAGCTCATTCGTAAATCTATCTTTAGCTTGAAGAGGCGAGTTGATGACTCCGATAATTATCTATTATATACTTACTCTCAATGAATGTGATGTTAAATTGTACTAGCATTGAGAGCTCACTGGGCGCTGACACTTCATGGACCACTGCGAGTGGATCTAATTCACGTTGTATTTTGTAAAACAGTTAATCTTCTTTTCTTTCTGTATATGGACCACCAGTGTCCGAAATAAAATATTATTATTATTATTTCCACATAGCGCGATTTAGAATATCGAAACGGGAATAATGAATAAGGAAATAAGTTCCGTTTGCTTCATTGATATTTTTTATGGTCTTACCAATATTGTCAAATCTACCTGCAGCAGAGACAGAGAAAACAGGGTACCCGAAAATCTTATTGATGTTAGTTTCATTACCCAGCCTGGTAATTTTCAATATACTTCTGTTACCGACTGATCACCAACTTGTCGTTTCTACAATGAACTGTCCTATTGGTCTTCAAACTTAATATATACCACTCGTACAAGAAATTCAATGTACATCAACTTCAAGCTTATACATGTTATATATGAGCTATATGCCTACGTCTGTTTGTTCTATATTTGACGCGAATGATCGGTACCACAAACGATTGTACCGCCGATATTAACGTTATAAAAACAGCAAAAATGGGAGATGTGAATCTATCAAACCGAGAATAGACGAACCTGTAAGCCTTGAATTCTGTATCAGTGTTTCATAACATATCAGGCACGGCGGAGCCGGGGGGGCTACGGGGGCTGAAGCCCCCCCAATAATTTGGCCAACTTTTCTAAAATTCATATGATGTCAACGCAAAAATACTTCATGAATACGTATTTTCGAAATGAATAGTAAAATGAATTGTCTGCGTCGCATATCTATCGCACAACTAAAACTAGTTACAACTGTTCAGCATTAGTGGGCCAGCCAAATCTCTAGTTTTTATTACCGACATTGTTTTGGAATTTTTAGGTTCACAAAATCATAAAGAAAGAATTCAAGCATATTCTTCACAAGGGCGTCGCTACCCATGGTGAGTGTGATGGGAACACATCCCCCCCCCCCCAACCTTTTTGTCCGTATATTGGAAATACGAAAATTATGTAAGATATCAAACCCCAGTTAGATACTCTAAAATGATGCAGGAAATAAAGCGTAAGAATTAAAAATTTTGACTCCCCTAGAAAGGCGCGCATTCCTGGGATGGTGGATGGTGAGAAGTAGGAAAGCAAGAACGGATCTACGGGGTTGAGAGGCATTCCGGCAACCAAGCCTAGGCGGCCGCTGGGCCCTCACCTGTTGGTCTGGCAGGATTCGCTTATTTTAGCTTTGTGTAAATCAATCATATTGGTACGCATATTGATTTCTAATGTTCCATGACGCAAAGGTCGTCGTTTTGTATGTATTAAATATAACTAGAAAGTCAAATGGATTCAGGCATGATGTGTGATTTTTTCATCATCGATGTGTGCTTATAAATGCGAAACAAACGTGAATATAGAACCATAAATCTGCATACATTATGGTTAGATTTATATCCGGGAAATCGCTTAGAACGCATCTCCGGTCGCCATCTAGAACCCCGGAGCTTCCGGGGCCTAGGCGGCCCCTGGACCCTCGCCTGTTGGGCTGTGATAGTAGACTCCCTTATGAACTTTCGCTAGATTCGCACCACCCTTTCGAAATCCTAGTGACGCCCCTGCTTCATATATATTTTGTCAATCACATGAAAACATTCATCAACATGCTCTTTACAGTTCGCAGTCTTAGGTGACTAGTACCTTCGCCTAATTGTGCTATGATACAGGGACGGTGGAGCAGGAGGGACCATTCCCCACCATTTCAGCAAAAACAGAAAAAAAACACACCTACACACACGAAACAAAAAAAAAATAGCCAGAGAAGAACAAAGAACCGATAGAGTGACGTGAAAACATCTATATCCGTATTGAATGCAGATTTTAATTTGCGTTAAGTTATAACCATGAGAGACATCGTTGCTTATTCACATGATTTACAAGTTGTGTTCGTAAAATGCTGCTATGATGACTGCATGATTACTCCAAAAATCGACCAAATACTCGCCTTCGATTCTCGTTGTTGATGACTTCCTTCGCGCTACATGTATATAAACCAAGTTGTACGTATTCCATCATCTTGGTTGATAAAGCGAATGAATTCGTCAACAACGAGAATCGGTTCCTCCCTATGGACATACATGAGCATATATGCAATGGACCGAGGTACGTTTTCACTCCACGTACCGGTAGCGCAGAAGTTGATCGTTCGCTGACGGCGGTAGAATTTTCAATATCCATGAATCACAAGGAGACAAAAGGCACCCCAACAAGTAGAAAAAATCTCTGTGCCAGTGACATGATCGAAGCTTAATGAACCTTTGGATTGAATATATTTGGATTGATATATATTTAAATTATCTATACTTCCGAACATCATTTTGCTTGACGATGAATATTTTAAAAAAAGTTGGGAAAACAGGCAACACAAATAGAGTTTACACAGGCGAGGATTTCTTGTTTTATTACTCGGAAATACGCTAGAACGCCTTTCCGGTCATCTAAGACCCCTGGAGCTTCCGGGGCCTAGGCGGCCCCTGGGCCCTCGCCTACTTGTGCTGTGATAGTAGCCCCCCCAATCATGAATTGCTTCCGCCGTGCCTGCATATTTATTGCTTCTGTCTGCACTGGCCTGTTAACTGATACTCAAGTTACAGTCTGTGGTTGAATCAAACCAAGGCCTGTTTTATTGGCATGTAAAAACTATTTTATTGAACGATGTAACAATAATGTAACAAATGGTAATTGTTTTTTAGAAAAATCCACCCACTTATGAGTAACAATTCTGACAATAATCAGTCAGATATTAATTTGTATGAAGACGGATAACTTTTATAGATTTCAATTATACAGAATAGAAAAAATATAACGATGATTTCGATTTACAATTGATCACATCAAGTATAACTGAAAATAAAGTACACAAATTGCATTAAAAGAAATCTGCTAGACCTGGTTGAGTTTGAATCGAGAAAAAAATTGTTCTGGGACACACATTAAACAATTATCAATATTATGTTAATCTGTATCAAATTCTACATTGACTGACAGAGGGTTAGAGACTGCATATGGAAGAGGTAATAAACAACTGTTTTATAATTTTTATTTTTTATGGATTTTCCGCTAACATTACCTAAGTAAACAAGTACTGTATATCGCCCTCATTAAGTTTTTCAAATCGATAGCAGGCGTCGGATCCGCCAGTCAATATTCAGCAGTCGTCCATAAATGAATTCCCGCGTCAATATTCTAAAGACCTATAGGCTATGTCGTATAAAAGTTAGCACCAATTCCATGTGTGTATGAAATATAAAATAATTTTGAAAAATGATGGTTCCGTACAAGAGAGAAGAGATGTGAGGAAGACATGATGTTCCTTACATAAATTCTTTATTCAAATGAATTTCTAACTCGTTTTCGACAGTACATCTAAGTCTAAGCCACTCCTTGATTGTGACTATTCTTTTTAACACCATGGTGATGTTGAACATGATATTCAAACCCGGGTTAAACGAAATTAGACGCAAGTTACGAAACGTAGCGCCAAAGATCTTACACGCTACGATCTATTTTGCCGTCAGTGTACGATATTTATAAATTATAAATGGGGCCGAGATATCTGTGGAAGGTGCAATTGTGAAAAATTGCAGAGGGATATTCTGGATTTCTTTGTTTGTGCAGATGATTCAGACTGTTTTGCAATCCAGTTTCTGATTCAGATAATATAACTGGATTATCAGCGTATAACATGTGATATATATTTTTGTTCTGTAGTTTTTGGTGCATGAATGTTAGTTTGTGTAAAATCTATCTGATCTACCGGCACATCATATGTAGACCTATATCTTCATAAAAATGAAGCGGGCCTTCTCTTTCGTCGACTTTGTGACAAAAGAGATGATTACAGTTTTGACATCGTAAACTATCCCTTTCTGGACAGTAATATTCCAGTGAAACTTGCATTTGGCGTATACATATCTCGCCTAGTAGCATTTGCTAGATCCTTTGTTCAAATTTCCAAATTGGGCGATACATATCGCATGCTGATAGCTAAATACGAGTGTAGCGTGCAAAATCCATGTCGTTACGTTTCGTCACTTGTGTCCAATTCCGCTTAACCTGAGGCTAGGGGGCGTATGAACCCATGTACTTCAAGATCTTCATTGTGCTCATATAAACAGAGAAAATCTTTAAGTGCAGAACAGCATTATGTCTTTCTGACATCACTGAAAACGGTTGACCGCTTCTCTCTTGTAGGAAACCATATTGTGCTTTTATGATTTAATTCCATACACAGTTATTTCATAAACGACGGCTGGATATTGAATATCGGATCAGAAACTTGTTATTGAAGTTGTGCATCTATTGGTGAGATTAAATATTAATTTGTGTCAAATTTATGAGGTGTATAATTTAACAATTTTTACAATGAATTTCAGTTTATTATCGGCACTCAAGTATATTCAGCTAGTCCTAGACTTTTGAGTGGATGTTTCGGAAACTTTGCAAACATGCTTTCAGGATGTGCACCCGCTATTGTTGAGATGAGTGTTAATATTTGTCAAATTTACGACGTCTTGGATTTTGTCATTTTCTCCATCAATTACAGTGTACTGGTAACATTGGAACTCAAGTATAATCAACTAGTTCAAAAGTTTTGAGTGGATGTTCCTGAAACATTGCAGGCATGTTAAACATGGTTTGAAGAAGTGAATCTGCTATTCGTGAGATGAAATATGAAATATTGCAAATTTATGATGTTTGAATTTTGCCATTTTGCCGTTCACTTATCCAGTGTACCTTTGGCACTGATGTATAATCAACGAGTGCTAGAGTTTTGGTTTGACATTCCTAAAGCTTTGCAGGTTATTAAACATGCTTTGAAGATGTGCCTGTGTTATTTGAGATGAAATATGACTTTTGTTAAGTTTATGATGTTTAGGACTTTGCCATTTTCGCTAGCATTGCAATGTATCACTGACACTCAGGTATAATCCATTAGTCCTAGAGTTTTGACTGGATACTTTGCAGGTTTATTATGCATATCTTGAACATTTGCACCTACTATTTGTGAGATGAAATATTTATGTGTATCAAATTTGTCGGAGGTTTGGTTTTGCAGTTTCCCTCATTGATTTCTTTGTATAAAGCGTCATGGTATAATCAATAGTCTAGTCTAGTCCGTCATCCATAATTCAGCCGTCATATTAGAGAATATCCGCGTCCATAATCCAAAGACCTATTCCATATTCCATATAACAGTATTAGCACCAAATTCAAAAAGATAATCATAGTATACATAAACATAGGCTTGTTTCCTGCAAGAGAGAGGCGGTCAACAGTTTTCAATGATGCCGGCAAGACATCATGATGTTCCCATTCGGGACCCCTGGAACGTTGTAGGCTTGCTAAGCATAATTTGAAGATGTGCGCATCACATCTGAGAAATTTACTGTTATTTTGTATCAAAATTAGCACTGACACTTAATCATTTTCCTCGACAAAATTAACAAGATCAGTACTATAAGGGTACCCAGCTAGCTTGTATTGCATCGAAAGTGTTCTATCAATAAACCAACCACATACACTCTGGTTTACAGAGCAATTTAACTCTCATCCAGAATTGTCAGGAATTTACTTGGTGCTGGAAATGAGGCATCCACATGCATTCATGTATAATTTTTAGTGTACAATCGCCATTTTTGCTTTTCAAAGTAGGTGTCATGACTCAAATCTTTGGATTATGGACGCGGATATTCTCTAATGGACGACGGCTGAATTATGAATGATGGACTAGACGCTTGTAATCAGAAAATATCAGTTTCCCCGTCTTTTATTTAAGAAACGCAAAGATTCATCGTATCTATTTCACAGTTCCTTTTCTACACCGAATCAATGGTTTTGATGAGAAAAATGGGAGAGGTATCCGCCCTTTGACCATGGCTTGTACCAATATGCCTGGAATACTAGATAAGCTGTTCGAATCCTCATAGCTCTTATTCAAATATTTGTAACGAATATTTTAAAATTAAGGTAGTGACTGCTGGAATCAGGAATTTACAGTTATTGGCTTGTCAGGTTTTGACATTACAATTTTTGCGTTACTTTTTCGTCCATAACTATAACCTTTGTCTTTCCGCAACCCTCCTATAACATGTAACAATTATTGGTTTTGTCTGCTGGATTGTCACATTATTCAACCATTCAACGAGTGCTGATCAAGTTTGAGTTGTGCATGTCCATAAATTATAATTTCATAGGCGATATGTCTGGGTATCGGTATACATTTCACATCACCGTTGTATTTTAATGTAATTGCAATGTGTAATTTCAAGGAGAAGAAAAGGAAACCTAAACTATTTCTTTGTATGATTTAGGGATTCGAACTCAGAAATTTGTGTTTCTCTAATCTACAGACTTGCTGCATAACCATTCGTCTTTTACGATTTTCAACTGCGAGAAATTTTTTATCATAACTTCATCAGGAACATTTCAAGACCACCCTAATAATGGCTAGCAAAATATTGTGGAATATACACGGATTGTACTACGACCCGTTAGAAATGTATTCTACTCAAAATTATATTGATATTGAGAAAAAAATTATTGGAGAAAACCGGGTTCCATTTGCGTTATGAAAGACAAAGCACAATCATAGCGTGCTAGATCTCTGGCGATACGTTTCGTATCTTGTGTCTAATTCCGCTTAACCCGGGGCTAGGGCCGTTTGAATATCCTGAGTTTTACATGGTGTTGTATTGAACATCCCAAATTAAAGCGTGGCTGGGATACGTACTCTGAAAATGACATGGAAATTCATTTGGATAAAGAAGGATGGTCTTTCGATTATTGAGGAGGATTTTTTTTTTAGCGGACGGCTGAATATTGAATGTCTGATGAATTTGATCACTGAATTTGTGCACCTGCTATTGGTGAGATGAACTATTAATTTGTCTCAAATTTATGAACAATTTTCTCCATTAATTTCAATGTTCATTTAGCATTTTCATCATTAATTTCAATGTATTATTTGCACTCAAGTATAATCAAATAGTCCTAGATCCGTAATTACTCTGGAGTGCTCTCTCGGTTCGACCGAGCAATAGGCCCTTCAGTCGATTAAAAACAGGCATAATTTTATTCAGTTGCTGGAAGGATTAAAAAAAAATCAATTTTCAATTGACACCCAGATGAACCGGAGTAAAATTTATAGAAAAAGATAAGCAATATATTTCAGGATTTTAGAAACGGAATGTTAAAGATATCAAAAACGATTCAAGTCACAACCGGAATTTTGAAATAAACGTTAAAAGTAATCGTATGGGAGCTATGGGCATGCGAAAAGCTCATCTACTATTCCAGGCATACTGTGTACAAACCATGGTCAACGGGCGATACAGTGCAGGATTCTAGATGCTAATATGGCTCTTGGCGGTCATTTTGGAAAATGGCCGCTGTGACCTACATAGGAAAAGTCCGCGGTGGCTCCATATCTAGAAAGACCAGGGTGTATCGCCAAGTCAAATTCCATGCTTTTATGAAAAAGGCATAATTATTTCACATATTTATTGGACTAAGAATACAGAGGTTTTGGAGATAACAAATATGCTTCTGACTCTTGTAATTTTGAACGAGGGATGGTAGCTCTAAAAATTAAATAAATCTCTTCCATTTAATCCCAACGACGTGTAATAACGGAAACATTTTGTTCTTTCTCTAGAATATCGATGATACAGGGTGTAACCAATACGAGGATGCAAATGTTCGTTCGAGCAACTCGTACAATGTGCTCAATCCGAATCGAGACAGACAGTTCGGCCGGTTTCACTTCAGCAGTCAGTCTTGCCTCCAAAAGTCCCATTCGACCTTTAACTTTCCGTCCTCACGCTTTATAAGAAGCATTTGTCTGCAAACGTGGAAAAATACTCAAGATAATGTAATGCTATATAGTTATTACTCAAGAATGTTGCTTGTTAGATTAATAAAATTAATAAAATTAATAAAACGAATAAAATTAATAAAATGAAATTGGCTTAAACTTAGAAATCAAGATTAAACGTTATATCCCGTGAACATAAGGAATTACTAACTGTATGTAACAATTAGAAAAATATACTCATGTGACTCACTACCACAAATTCTTTGCTGTGATTAGTTGTCTCTATTTGCGTTTCAGTCGACGCAATCTTAGCTGGCGTTATTTCATCCCCTAACTTAATCTAATATGGTGTCTTGTTTACAGTTAGTAGGCACTCGAGGTAGCCGAGACTGAGTATCTTGGCTTTGACGAGAGTTGTATTTCAGTCTGCTCAGCTAATTCACTTACATGCCCTTTTCTCCAACGGTCCCGTCTTTCGTATATAAACAGTATCGACCTCTGAGTACAGCTCTGTTCTGACTGAGAGTAATAATCTCATCGTGATCATTTTGCAGGGTAGTAAAGCCTGAATTCACAAAGTCAGCAATCGCTTTACGGCCGGCTGAAAATTGAAAGGAAAAAGTATAATATATCGTTACTTGAGACAAATAAAACTATGGTCGCTCGAAATTGAACACCTGGCTAGAGAGACACGTATTCGTCAATTTATTATCGCTTTATATCAAAGAAAAGTAGATTTACGCGTGAAATATAAATGAAACATGGGCAAAATCATTCAGACGGGCTGTGCAGTCCGGGCGGGAGGAGACCATGTTAAACCCATGCACAATTCCAACCAATCGTCCTTCGGAAGACGATATATGCACGATGCCAATGTGAAAATATCCATATCGAGAAGTTAGAATTGAGAACAAAGAGCTCGAAGAATAATCCAACAAACAACAGGAATACAAGAATGGCTAGATTCTTTCAAATCGACCAAATCAGTTATGTAACAGTAGAGATATTACCATCCTTTCCTTTCTCTGCTGGTATCCCGGGCGCCAAGACGAGACAGTCACTCGTGTAGAGGTCCATAATCGCATCTAAATCTTTTTTGTGGAACGCGTCTATGAATGTATCGACCAATTCATTGATTTCCTGTGTCAAATCTAAAATAAGAATTAGTTCAGCTTGACATCCAGAAAGCGATCTTTTTGTTTTGCTTTCTCGTCTTACAAAACAGCAATAGAGACGGTCAATGTTGATTTTTAAAAGCCTGCAGTCTTAGTGGTCCATGACCTACAGGATCTCGCCTCGCAGAACACACACTCACACTCCTAACTACTGATACAAACTATATATATTTTAGTGTTTTGGTCCAATGTTAATTAATTAATATCCTATCAATGCTATACATATGTATATGTTATATCCAAATTGGGGAGCAGATAGGATTTAATTTTAATTAGATTGTACTTTGGCCTAACTGCTGACTATACATTTCTTCCCCCCATTCTCGCTGTGTTTTAGTCCGAAGGAAAGCATCGATCATGGGTAACAATAACGGTCGAGAATAAATTTCTCGCCCTTATTACATTCACAGTGCTTTATTCCGAAGGAAAACATTAGTCCTGGTCGAAAGTGACGGTCGACAATGTCTTGTCCTCAACTTCACAGTGTTTTGTCCGAAGAAAACTTTTGGCCCTCCTCGAAAACGACGGTCGGGAACAAATTTCTCGTCTCTGCTCCCACAAAGTTTAATCCGGAGTAAAACATTAGTCCTGGTCGACATTGACGTTCCACCATAAATTTCTCGATCCTACACTCGCAGTCAGAAGAAATATGTTGGTTCTGGTTGACAATGACGGTCGGCAATAAATTGCTCGCCCATATTCCCAAGAATTTTAATCAGAAGTAAAACATTGGTTCGACAATAAACTCGTCCTACTCTCACAGTGATTTAATCCAAAGTAAATATTGGTCCTGATCTACAATAACGGTCGGCAGTAAATTTCTAAACGTACTCCCACAGAGTTTTATTCAGGAGTAAAACATTGGTTCGACAATAAACTCGATCCTACTCTCGCAGTGATTTAATCCAGAAGAAATATTGGTCCTGGTCGACAATGACGGTCGACAATACATTTCTTCCCCTCACTCTCGCAGTGTTTTATTCTAAAGGAAACGTTGGTCCTGGTCGACAATATACAATTATTGCATGTTATAGAGTGAGACATCACGATTTGTCAGCTCGAGACAAGTGATGTGCAACGAGCGCGCAGCGCGAGTTGTACATCACTTTTCGAGAGCTGACAAATCGTGATGTCCCACTCTATAACATGCAATAGTTGTTTTATTATACCGAATGTCCTATTTGAATAAAACGGGGACTTAATCATGTGAATGAGGATGGTACGGTGAAATAAGCGTATTGTGTTCAACACTGCGCGACCGTTTTTGATTTCAAAACGCCGTGTCAAGATCAACTGTTTCTCGGTTTGTTTGTCGACTCAATCACATAATTTGGATGAGTAACGTTCGCGGTGATCTTACGTACCTTTTCAAAAGATACCAGATTTATTTCAGTCAATTACCAAATCACTTTCACTAATTTCAGGTCGCAAATCTTCGTTTCGGGGAGTATGTTGGCGCGCGCACTATGGGAGGCAACCATTGGTCCGGCAGATGTCGCCGTGGAATAATTTGTGATGTACAACGCTCTGCCGTGGTACATGACATTTATTCAACGGTAAGGCAAGATATGACTGCATCATCACTGAACATCACGATTTGTAGAATGACACGTGACAGGCTGTCAACCAATGAAAACTTTAGGAATTTACATGAGGTATAATAATGCATTTTATTATACTCGCAGCCTTGTTTTTGAAGGAATACATTGGTCCAGGTCAAAAATGACGGTCAACAATAAATTTATTGCCCTCGGTCTCTCAATGCTTCAGTTTGGAAGAAAACCTTTGGCCTAGCCGAATATTGGCTGTCGACAATAAAGTTCTCACCCCTACTCTCACACAGTTTAGTCCGAATGAAAATTTCTTTCGTGGCAGACAATGATATTCGACAATGCATATCTTAACTCCACTCTCACAGTGTTTTAGTCCGAAGGAAAACATTGTTCTTGGTCGACAATAATTTCTTGTTCCACTCGCTGTGTTTGAATCCGAAGGTGACAACGACGGTAGACATTTAATTTCCTCCCCTTTCTCACGCAGTGTTTTAATACGAAGGAAACCATTCTTCCTGGTCGACAATATATCTCTGTCCCTCAATCCCGAGTTTTAGTCCAAATGGAAGCCTTGGTCAGGTGTGGTCGACAAATCAATTAATCTGTCGCAGTGTTTCATTGCGATCGACAATAAACGTCTTGTCTGTACTTTCATAGTGCTTTATTCTGAGGGAAAACAGTGACGGTCGTCGTCGGCAAATTTTTTCTCGCTCTCACAACTTTTTGGCAGTCAGGGGAACCAACATAAAGACCCTCACCAAGTTATAAACTACATCTCACAATAACTTTGAGAAGTTATAATTTGTGGTACCCATTTGACCACAAAATGTTTGTGGAAGGAAATGCCACAGAAAACAAAGGGGAAAAAAGAGTGATACCTCCTTACTTGAACCTAATGTATTGGCTTTCCAGGAAAATATACATAATTGAGGGGAAATCGGGAATGCAGGGATATATGATACTAATTTCATGCTATGAATTTACCACATGCATTTGAATGCTAGAAAGCTGTTAAACATAGTAAAGGGCCGTGTTGCAAGAATTTTTTCCCACTTTTCCTCGCAGAAAAGCAGATAGTTTGAAGAAAGATAACGAAAACATCACTGTTCTTGTATCCCACATGGCCGCCCTGAACTTACCCATGATCTTCTGCTTAGTGGGTCATGCAAATGACCATAATTTGATAGATACAAAGTCGCGGAGTGTCAACTTTCAAGTTTCTGTCGTTCCGGAGATTGGATAGAAAGCTTGGTCGGGGGGGGGCCCTCCCCTCCCCCTGGTAGGGTTAATACATTCTCAGTGTTTTATTCCGAAGGGAAACACTGGTCTTGGTCTAAAGTGATGGACGACAATACATTTCTTGTTCTCACTTTCACAGTGTTTTAGTCGGAAGAAAGACGTTGGTCTTGGTCGACGATGAAGGTCGATGAATAAATGCCTCGCCCCTACACTCGCAGTGTAAGAAAAATATTGGTTCGACAATGACGGTCGGCAATAAATTTCTGCCTCTTGTACTCTCACAAAGTTTAACCCGAAGTGAAACATTGGTCCTGGTCGACAGTGACGTTCGACAATAAATTTCTCGATCCTACACTCAAAGTATTTAGTCAGAAGAAAAATCACGGAGTGTCAGCTCTCCATTTTTATTAGTTCCCCAAATAGGGTAGAAAGTTGCCCACCCCCCGGGCCTGATAGATTTAAAGAGTAGGGTTACCCTAAAAATAGATGGATATCCCACTCTGAAAGCACCGTGCTTGTGTGGTGTCAAGTGAGCTTAATTAGAAATTGTGTCCAACTTCTTCTTGCTCTCACCAGGCTTATGATTCTGATATAGCGCAGACATTCTTTAAATGAGTCGTATTGCTGGGATTTGACACCAATCCTTTTGCTCCCGTAACATTTACTTGCAGTACAGTACCAAGCCCTACTTATCTCCCTTCAAACGACAGGGCCGCAAACCAAATTAAAGTCGGTCGTATGTCAAGGAACTAGATTAATTTACTTGACGCTGCATGCTGAAATATTGAGAGGTAGTATAGTCCCTACTCTCAGTTCCCAACAAGTACTGTAAGCCCCTACTTGCCCCGTACTTGTAATACGACTACAGGTCACCTTGGTATACGACATGGATGAATTTAAATCGTTTACCTGCCATACTGCTTCTCCACACAGATCAACTCGGATACTTGGTCAGAAGTTTGTCTCACAATACTAACGAGAAACGTGGCTATCCAGGTCAAATCTGAAATCGAGTCCCAGATGCTGCATATATAGGTCAGCACGGTGACACACTTGAAGATAATTATGAAATATTTAGGCATCACCATTCTCCCATTGTCTGTGTTTTTATTCTCCTGAACTGTCGATGCAGTTTGGCTTGGTTAATTGGGTGTCCCTGAAAATAGTATTTAAAAAGATCGATCAAGAAGCTAAAGTGGGTTGAAGAGTTCATGAACCACTTTTGAACCAGGAGAGACTTTATTTATAGACAAAATACGCATTATTAAGGCACTGAGCCTACCGAAAATTGTGAAATGCTACACCGTTGCTCATTCCAGGCCCACACTACATGACAGAGATTTTTTTATTATCAGCTTAAAAAGTTTATATCTTAACTTTATTGATTGCCTGAAGATGGTAACTATGAAAAAAATGTACGAAATCGATGATCTGCTAATTGACACCTGTAGCTTTGTGGAGTCACTTAAAATAAGTTAGATCGAACGTTTATTGACATATATAATCTGAAACAGGCTCTGAATGAATGTCCCCAGATAATCGAAATTATTATGAAGATAGAAAGATCCCGTTTCGGACAGAAGTACTGCTTGCATGGCAAAAACTAGTGGACTATTGTCGCGTGAAGCGGAGACTGAAATTGCAGATTTGTTTTTTGCAACCTACAATAAAGAAATAAGAATCCAATATAGCATTTCGGCGAGCTGAAAACTATGCATAGAATAACCGGAACATAGGTCCTCCTTGAATTTGAAACATAATAAAAGGTCGAAAGAATGTGTTCGCTTTGGTGGATTTCTTCCCATTTCACCGTCGAGATCATTTCAAGTGAGCCAGTGTATTGTGACGTAATACTCAGGTATTCACCAAATCAGGGTCATCCTGCTGAGGCCAATCTAATGGGAATTCTCGGTTTATATCCTCCTCATGCAGTCAGCATACATATTCTTATGAAAAATAGCTTTGTATCAACAATATCCAGTTGTATTAATATATCAACCGACTCGAAAATTGCCAAATGTTTAGCGCGGGTGTAACAATATGTAAGGCAGTAACGTCAAAACACATATTGGCAAATTCCTTATCACTTGGGAAAGCAAAGAGTGGGCCTCTTGTTGGGGTCATTCCTCGAATGAACACAGAATGTAGTTTAGTTACAATACTGTAAAGCACCTAAATTATCGTCAACTGTAGTATAAGTATATCCATAGGAACGACACATTGAAGAATAGCCGTAACTGCTGGAATCAGGAATTTATACTTATTGGCCTGTCAGATTTTGAAATAATACACATTAAATGTAACAATTATTGCTTTGGTCTGCTGGATTGTCACATTACTCAACTACTCAACAAGTGTTGATAAAGTTTGAGTTGTGCGTGAAACTACAGGTGTTCATGTATTATAATTTCTTAGGCGATTATTTGAGTATTCTACTCAAGATTATATTCATAGTGAGGAATAATTATTGGGGAAAACCTGGTTCCATTTGCGTTATGAAAGACATTAGTGGTCGTCGAAATCTATCGGTTTCATGAAGGTTACAATTTTCCTATCTTTGACATATTTTTGGGAGTGATTTATGTGATAACCTCGTTATCGAGTCACAAAAAGGAAGCTGTGTGTTAGAGCCAATATATTATTGAGGAAATGTCGTGCCTGCAGTATAATATTGTAAAGAAAACGCTCTTTCGTTTTTACTTTTCTAATATTTATTGTTGTTCTATGTGGTTTAATTATGGTAAAGGTGTGTATAACATCATTCGAATTATGTATAATAATTCGTTTAGATGGCTGATGCATTAAAGACAAGGTTGCAGTTATGTCGTTTGGTGAGCTCAATCGCAAATCTGTCTTCAGCTTGAAGAGGCGGGTTGATGACTCTGATAATTATCTGTTATATGACCTGAATGAATGTGATGTTAACTTGCACTCAGCATTGAGAGCCCGCTTGGCGCGCGAAGCGGTCAACAGTTTTTAATGATGCCGGCAACACATCATGATGTTTCAAAAATATCAAATCTGTATCGCTGATCAGTATTCTTAATCCATATGATATTCATTGTAAAGTCGTCATCCAGAGAATGGTGTATCTC
>JAVTVY010014462.1:0-63178 GCA_036873755.1 Hanleya hanleyi
ATGGCCACCTGGTGGCCATATTGGATTTTCGAATCGAAGCAGAAAAGGTATCTTGCACAACTAGACCCCAAGGGAAACCTGTGTACCAATTTTGAGAAAAATCCATGCAGTAGTTCCTGACAAAACGCAATAACAATGTTCCATCGGAAAATCCAAGATGGTCACCTGGTGGCCATATTGGATTTATGAATCAGACCACAAAAGGTATCGTGGACAACTAGACCACAAGGGGAACCTGTGCACCAAATTTGAGAAAGATCCATGCAGTAGTTCCTGAAAAATCACAAAGTTTCATGGGAAATCCAAGATGGCCACCTGGTGGCCATATTGGCTATTCAAATTGGATTAAAGTACACCTGTTGTACAAGTAGACCCAAAGGGGAACCGGTGTACCAAATTTCAGAAAGATCCATAAAGTAGTTACCGAAAAATAATGATGACAAGGTTTCACTGGCAAATTCAAGATGGCCACCATGGCAGCCATATTTAAAATCATATGGAACAGGCATGCCAAGTTTCAGCTTTATCAATCAAGCGGTTTCAGGGAAGAAGATGTTTACGCACGTCGCACGACTGACAACGGACGACGGACAATCAGGCCATGATATCAGCCAATCGGGTATTCGGCCCAGATCAGAGCTAAAAATCTGGCCAGGCAGGATTTTTAGCAATCATGCATGTATTCCGTACATTAGGCCAATATATTAGAAAATATGTTGCTGCCAGTAGCAAGATAAATTACTGTAAATTTCCCAATACTTCTCAAACAATTAAGTACTAAAGGTCATCAACCTTCAAAACTTGCCTAATCTCTTTAATTCTAGTAAAACAATAGATTTCATTTTGTTCATGCCTTGTACTACTATAAAAGCCCGGCACACATGAGCGCATGAAATCACAAGCAACAGGATATTTGAATATGTGCGACTGAATATCTCAAAAATCGTCCCGCGTGTGGGGAAGTGGAAACAGGAGATTTTGTCACAATTAGCAACAGAATCCGAAGTTTCAGTGTGTTTAATATTTTCGTGACAGAATTTCCGGATAAATTTGCGCCGGCGACAGAAGTTGTTCATGTGTGGTGAATGGGAAACTCCTGTTGCCAATCAAAAGCAAGGTGGATATCATGTGATGATACAGGAGTGGTCAAAATGGCGGCACCCTCAGTCATGTGACAGCATTTTACCACTGTTTCGCAGGCATAGCTCATACAGAGTTGAAACACGGTCGCCTCGTGTGCGAGCAAAGCAAAATCACCAGCGTCCAAATATCTTCTTGTAAATGTTCCCAAAAACACTATACTTCCTCTTTGTTTCATTACTCTCACAGAAAAATTTACGATGGACAACCTTATTTGCAATGTTTTGATGAGAAATCCAATATGGCGTACCTTTGAAATGGACACAAAATTCTTTAAATGGGATTTTTTTAATGTACATAGGAGCAAATATGTAAAATTGTATGTTAAACAAGAGCCCAAGGGGCTTCAATATACGCCTGTATATCTGGAATTACATTGGTTCAAATTTCAAGGTTGTTTAATAGCCTTGATTCCAATTGGTAACAAGCAATTCAGAGAAAGGTCTATAATTTTGTGCTTCTGAGAATGCAACATATATCACATCTTGGTAACTAGTTGACCTTGAAGCAAGAGCCGAGAGCTCACATATCCCACACTGAAATCGACAATAGTCAAACATAAGGAAATAGTAGATTTCCTGCAAATGCATTCCTTTCAGGCGAGATAATTTTTCATGAAAGAAGAAGGAAGCGATGAAGTAAACCTTTGTTCTTGAGTTAATAAATAGGTATATGAAGTTCATAAAGGACCCCTCTCCCCGTTAAATTAGTAAATGTATGGTATTATTTCACAACAGTTTATCTAAATATAGCTGTTTCAAACATGGGAGACAACTCCATATACAATGCCATATACATGTAGGAGAGAGAACTCTGAATATTCCAACCTAGCACATATAGTCAGCTAAACTTGACTCAGTTTTGGGGGACTGTGAATTGACCTTTGACAAATTGATCTCAAAATGTATGGCTCCTCTTTGCCATGCGAGTAAGGTATACTCCCAATCCATACCTTGAAACTAGAGATCGCATAAACAAATGTTAATGGATGAATCGACAGAACACAACATCGCATTACACGACCTCATCTTTGACAGGCATATGAAAATGTGACTTTTAATGATTTCTTGATTTTGGGG
This sequence comes from Hanleya hanleyi, assembly GCA_036873755.1. NCBI lineage: Eukaryota > Metazoa > Mollusca > Polyplacophora > Lepidopleurida > Hanleyidae > Hanleya > Hanleya hanleyi. The sequence goes on from JAVTVY010014462.1 coordinate 2,220, forward strand.
TCCCAGTGACCTTGGCCTTTGAACCACATTTTGGTATGTAACACATCACGTCCCTCTAATGTATCTACTAGCAGAAAAAAAAGAAGTTATTTTTAATGATTTCCCGATTTTGGGGTCACAGTGACCTTGACCTTTGACCTTGACCTAAATTTTGGTACACGACACATCTTCCCGTAATTTCTCAATGGACACAAAAAATCATGATTTTTAACAATTTCATGATTTTGGGGTCAGTGACCTTGACCTACATTTTGGTAGGTGACACATCGTGTTCCCCTAATGTATCTACTGACACAAACAAAATGTTATTTTTAATAATTTCTTGATTTTGAGGTCACCTTGACCTATTTTTTGGTATGTGACACTTCATTTCCCCCTATTGAATCCACTCACAAAAAATTAGAAATTTTTAATGATTTCCTGACTTTTTTGTCACACTGACCTTTGACCTCTGACCTCGATCTACATTTGGTATGCAACACATCGTTCCCCCTCCCCTAGGGCATCCACTCACCAAAAATTAGAAATGTAGATAGAAAACTGTCAATGATCAATGATTTCCTGATTTTAGGCAACAGTGACCTTTGACCTCTGACCTCGACCTCAATTTTGGTACGCGACACATCGTCTCCACCTAGCATATCCACTCACAAAAAATTGCAAGTGTGGATAGAAAACATTCACAGATATAGACCGGACATGAACTCTTCAGTGATTTCCTGTTTTTTAGGCCAGTGACCTTTGACCTCTGACCTCGACCTTTGTTTTGGTACGCGACACATCGTCTCCCTGTAGGGTATCCACTCACCAAAAATTGGAACTGTAGATAGAAAACTGTCCCAGATATAGACCGGACACAAGGGACGGACGGACAGACACATGGACTGACAGACGGAAACCGCCATCACATAAGATGTCCGCCTTTTGGCGGGCGTATAAAAAAAATGCAAGTAATTGTCTTTCCAGTATTTTTTTTATGAGGTACCGTACCATAGGTAGCTCAACCCCAATAACTATTTTCATCCTGCATAATGGAATGCAAATTTGGATGATCAAGGCGAAATTTACACAAACTATATCCCCAAAAGTTAATCTATTTGTTGATCTGTGTGAAATTGCCCAAATAGTCGTCTTCGAGTTTCATGTTCTAAAAAATTTTTAGTCAGAAGGTATCCTACGAAATCTGAATTCTGCCTAACTCCGGTTTTTAGAATTAATAAAATTTTTAAAAATTTAATTTTGAAATTAACTTGTATGGAATGGTGAATCTTTGCATATTATGGTTCAATTTGATGGGCTAGATAACTAGAATATTAGAATTCAGGGAATTAAGTATCAAAATCAGACGGTTTAATGTTCTTGGATGGAAAAATCGATTTCAAGGAAATGGTGAATGACAATAGGAGTCTAAAAAGCCAGAGGAGTCATACCAGGTGACATGTCTGAATACATTGATGCACTATTCTGCAAAGATATTATAGACTGTTTATTTTAAGGAACCGTCAGTTTTCTCACACCTGTTAGAAAAAACGAAGTTGAGCCCAGGAGCAATGGAAATTGGCCAATCTTTCATGTAAGAATCTATCATTCCGGCCTTTATATCACTAGAAAGACTCCCTTCTAGACTCATTACAGGGTTCATACACCTTGTACCTTCCAATTTTCAAGGCATACTCCAAGTCATTCAAAGGCATACTCAAGGTCTTTTCACGGCATACTCAAAGGCATGTTTCTTTTCAAGGTAATAGTTCCCATTTTCAGGGAATATTACTTGCAGTGTCATTAATATTGAACCTATACAGATCAATTTTCTGAAGGTTTTTACTTAAAAACAATTATATATACCCGGTCAACAAATATATTGTTCATACATTATCTTTCCAATAGACTTGAAAATTCTTTTTGGAGACTAAAAAATATATGGGTATATAATGGGCTTAATTTTGCCATCCGACGACTAATGACAGTAAAACTTTGAGCTACAACTTGACAACTGAATTGACAACAATGGAGTGAACAGAAATTCCTATTTTCAAGGTCTCTGGCACATTTTTTTATTTTTCAAGGCTTTTCAAGCCCTTGAATACTAAATATTAAACATTTATAAACAATGTTTCTATTCATTACTAAATCAAACCTGCTTCAATTATTGCCTTGATCTCCATCAAGCTGCACAATCAAACGTAGAAAACGGAAGTTAAAACTTAAAAATTATCTCCCCTAGGAGATAGAGTTATCCGCCCCTAGGAGAGCTCTCACTCTTCCCAACGTGGTTACTATATAAGACAATGCACAGCCCATTCTCTCCCTCTTTCTCATTGTAATAACCGAGACCAGTAGTGAACTAGGCCGCGGTCTGAGGGGAAGGACGGGAGGGCGCATTAAATTGAAGCAGGTTTGATTTAGTAATGAATAGAAACATTGTTTATAAATGTTCAATATTCACTTCCTAAATCGTAAACCTGCTTCAATTATTGCCTCAGTACCAACAGGTGGAAGGAGGGAAACCTCGGCCATGTAGCAGATTCAAAGGCAGGCTAAGTAACCGCTGGGAAGACACAGACATGGATATGAGCATGACACATCAATAATCAAACAATTGAAACCCTGGTCAATGACAGTAAGAAAGGTTAAAATGTGGATAAGATACAGTTGTACTTATCTTGATTGTCTACATCCATGTAGCTGTGCTCGTGGTGTGGAAGTAATTTCTACCGAGAAAGGACCCCTACCCATAGAGTTGATAGGTCTACTCGGGAAGCCATCTATACCAAGAGAGGACCCCTACCACTAGGGTTGATAGGTCTACTTGGTAAGGCTTATCTGCATGCAGATTCCTGGCTGTTCCTAAGTCCGGGTGAAGCATAACTAGTCCGTGCCTAGAGGTCGCCAAGCCACACCACTCTCAGTCCACAAACGTCTACGTCCAACTTGCTTCTTGGGAGTTGAGCGTAGATGACGCAGCTGAGATCATGAGAAGGAAGTCAGATTCAACCTGAAAGACACAATCAAAACCGCAATTAAGGTAAAGATCACACTCACCATGGAGTCCGGCATCTTAGAGTGATGATTTAGTGTCCGACATCTCTTAGAGGATCCAAGGTCGTCCATCTGAACTTATTTCTTCCTTCCATATGTGATCAATCAAATGTGGACTAATAGTATGAATGAGATGAGATGATACAGCAATTTGCAGATTTGCTGCGATGATACAAAATGCCGCCCCCCCCCCCCTTTTTTGAAAATTTAGTTGACCACGTGCTGGGCAGCTATTAGCGGCCCAAGCGTGGTCATCCTTTCTGACTGGACTGACATATCTCTCAGATAGAAGTTGGTGAACGTGGAGTTCGCCGTCCAGGCACAAGATTGGACAATGTCAAGGAGGGACAGGTTCTTCCATAACGGCCATGACGTGGCAATGGCGCGAATCTCACGAGAAGAGGCAGTCGACAACAGAGGGGGAGCGTCTATGGCCAATTGATAAGACCATTTAATGGTTTTCTTCAACCACGCGGCGATGGTATTTTTAGTAATGTCACGCAAAGCCGACGGGCGAAGAGACAGAAATAACAGGCGCCGGAGCCGCGAGCGGAGTCGGTGCGAGTAAGATAGTGGCGAATCGCCCGAACCGGGCATAACAGGAGGTCGTCTTTGAGCCCATGCACAAAGTCTGACAACGCAGGAATGGAGTACGATCGTTGAGCGCACGGACCTGAACGAACAGCCTCATTTTTGGCGATAAATTCAGGAATGGGCCGAAAAGAAATGCGAGACCAATCCGCCGTCCAGGTCATAGAAGATCTTTCAAGAGCATGAAGTTCAGACACTCTAGACGCTAAAGCAAACGCCGCCAAAAAGGCAGTCTTATAAGACACAGCTTTTATAGAAGCGGATTCTAAAGGTTCAAAGGGCGGACGAATCAGAGCACACAGAACCACACCAATATCCCATTTCGGTAACAGTTGGCGCGTACGGCGAGACTGTAACGCGAAGGCGCGAATGAGCGCAGAGATATTATCGTTTAGACTAATGTCTACACCCGAGGTAAGACGTAACACCCTAGCCAGAGCAGATCGATACCCTTCAATGGTGCTGATTTGAAACTTCTTATCACGATGAAGATGAAGGAGGAAGTCAGCTACTAGGGAAACAGAGGCAGAGTCGGGATCGGCATCCTGTCCTCGACACCAGGAGACGAAATAGGACCATTTCGCCTGATAGAGCTGCGATGTGGAAGATCGATTGGCTGAAACCATCGTTCGTGCAACCTCTGCTGAAAATCCCTGGACTGCGAGTGCATTCTGGATAGTCTGCAAACGTGTAGGTTGAGCCACCGTGGGTTGTGATGGAAAATCCCGTGCGGTTGACGCAACAGGCCGGGCCAAACCGGCAGTCGACGTGGAGGGGCCGTGAGCAGCGGGATCAAAACCGGAAACCACTGTCGACGAGGCCACCATGGCACAACGAGTAGGATGATGCAGTCGTGACGAGAAATCTTCTGAAGCACTTCCAGAATTAGGGCCATCGGTGGGTAGGCATAAGCTAGGAAGTTGTCCCAATTGATTGACAGGGCGTCGATATCGAAGGCTCGAGGATCCAGAATCGGACTGACAAACAGAGACAATTGGGCGTTGTTCCTCGTCGCAAACAGATCGATCAGAGGGGACTCCCAGATGGTGGAGATCTGCTGGAACACCTCCGGATGAAGTTGCCACTCGGTCTGAAGAACGGTGTCCGGACGTGATAAGCTGTCCGCTAAGACATTGAGCCGCCCCGGAACATGGCGGGCGTGAAGATGAATATGATGAAAACGAGTCCACTCGTACAGATCCCAAACTAGACGAAACATTGGTAGCGAGCGGGTAGTTCCCAACTTGTTGATGTGCGCAATGACTGTGGAATTGTCCATCGCTATGAGGAGAGACGAGTACAGGAGACGATGACTCCAATGTTGCACCGCCAGAATGACTGCCTTCATCTCCAGAAGGTTGATGTGAAGACTGGCATCCAATGTTGACCATCTGCCGGATACCACGAATTCGTCCAGATGGGCTCCCCAACCGGTCTCGGACGCATCGGTGTACAGATGATGACTCGGAGCCGGAAAGCGGAATGGAACGCCCTGCATGACGTTGAGCCGGGATTGCCACCAGACCAGATATGGATGAAGAGACGTCAATACCGGCACCACTGGATTGATGGAAGGTGTCTGTAGGTAAGGATACAGATGATACTGTAGTGGACGCACCTGTAGTCGGCCGTAATGAGTTGGGTCCTGAGTGGAAGTGAGCAAACCTACCAAACTTTGCCACTGTTGACGTGTCCGTGACGTTGATGACAAAAACTTTCGGATTAACAGCTGAATTTTGTCCCAACGATCCTCCGGAGGGTATACCCGTTGATGAAAAGTATCGAACACTGCGCCGATGTAACGGCGAACTTGAGCCGGGACCAACTCTGACTTGAGAGGATGAGGGATGAATCCTAGATGACGTAACACCAGAAGCGTGAACTGGACTTGCACGTTGAGACTGGACTCGTCCGCCGCCCATAGGAGGATGTCGTCTATATAAACCTCTATCTGAATACCTCGCAGGTGTAGAAACGCCATGACAGGAGAGGTAATGCGGGTAAACAACCAGGGGGCTACGTTGACCCCGAATGGGAGGACCTGCCACTCGAAGCGACGTTCGTTGACAACGAAGCGGAGATAACGACGATGACGTGGATGAATTGGAATATGAAGATACGCGTCCTGCAGATCGACTGAGGCCAGCCAATCCCGATGATGTATGCGGGCCCGAATCGATGAAACAGTCGGCATCTTGAAATGAGGGGGAGTGGTGAGATGAAACTTGTTTAACACTTTTAGGTCGATCAGCATCCGCATCTGGAGCGAGTCTTTCTTGGGGACCAGAAATACGTGGCTGTAAAACCCAACACTGTCTTCTGTCCGAGGTAACTCCCTGACAGCTCCCTTGTCGATGAGCGTGTTGACTGAAGACAGAAGAGTCCACACGTGATCCGCTGAGACTGGTAAGCGGGATGGGCGTGGCCAAACGATGAGTTTGGGAAGGGAATGAAAAGTGAACAGGAAGCCGTGCTCCAATACTCTTAAAATCCAGGCGTCGTCCGTGATGAGACGCCAGTTGTCTACGAAGTATTGAAGGCGGCCGCCCACAACATGACTGAATGAACGGAAAGGCGGAGGATGAAAAACTTCGACTTGATCGGACACGGAAACTTGATAGTCATTTGGTGGAATGACCACCCCTCTTGGTTGGTTTCCCACGAAAGGAACGGCGACCTCGGCCTCGTGGAGGCTTGTCGATACCCCGAAAACTCCCCCGAGCCCCCCATCTTGACGAGTGGTAGAGGACCTACGACCCCGCTTCTGGCGACGATCCGAAGAACCACCCCGAGCAACAGCCGCAATCAAGCGCGCAGTACGTTCCTCACGAATGACGGGAACAACGGCCTCAGTAGCATTGTTGAAAATGGACTTGGATGCTAATGGCTGATGAAGCAAGTAATCCTTAACCATAAAGGAGACGTCCGGCTTGACAGTCTTAAGTAAGGCGTTGCGTTGCGCTTGGAGAAGCGAAACGTATGAATAAGAACTGGCCTCAATAACTTGACGGTTAGCCTGCACTAGCTAGGGTTTCAATGAAACCCCGTAAATAGGCCACGCGACCCGGAGACAAAGAAGTCGACCCATCGTCCAGGCGTAACTCAGGATCCAAAGCAATCCGCGAAGTAGCTAACAAAAACCAATCGGCGACTGAAGAAGCACGTTGGATTACCAATAACATCTCTTGGATATTCTCCACGAAATTGGAATTGAACTCAAGCGGAGTTGACCTCGATGACTTAGAAATCTGTGGTAAATCTCGATCACGTTTGGGTGGTTTGTCAGGCAAAACGTTATCATGAAGGTCATGGGGAACCCGGAAACGAGGCTTCTTGAATTTATTGTCATCCTGTAATTGACGATCAAACTTCTCTAAATGATCCACCCACGCTGGGGACGGAGCGCATGTACGAGGAGTCACAGGCTTGGAAGACATGAATGCAGAATCCGCTGCTGTCCGACACTTATTACTAGATGGAACAACCTTCGAAGGGACAGGCATATCCGGAACCAACGCTAAAAGCGCCTGCATTCTAAGCAAATAATCCATCTTCGACGTATCCTCCGAACTTTCGCGAGAGGAAGAAGAATCATCCGACGAACTCGACGAGACCGGAGATTGAGAACGCGAAGAAGATAAATCATGATCCACCGCATGGTCAAGGAAAGGCGCCCGTTGATAATGAACATGATAATCTTGATCAGAAGGCGCCGAAACCCGAGGTAAACGGTGAGTAGGATCAGGTGAATGAACTGTCAAAGTACGAGAACGGCGTACCGGCGAGCGGGAGGGCCGTAAATTGGTACCAAAATGAACCGGTGGACGAGAACTACGGATCGGAGAACGAGACCGACGAACCGGCGCAATAGAACCACGAACAGGTGAAAACAAACGACAAGATGGTAAACCCGAACGTCGTGTATGAGAACGTGAACGGTTACGTGAATGTCGTGTCGCAGAATGTGAATGATGATGTGAAGAATCAACAATCGCAGAAACTGGAGATCGTCAGTTCGCAACCTGAACACTTAATGGTAGAACCGAACGAGCTTCCATAGATTTTCCAGCATTAGGAAAACTATATTTAGTTTTAACCCGTAAAGGAGAAACTGACCTACGACGTCGTTTATTTGTTTTCTTCCTTCTAGAAGATACATGTGGAGAACCAATAGGTAAGGGTGAAATAACCTGGGGCACAGAATTCTTTTGTTTGTCGGGGACAATGGAATGGCCAGGCAAGACCGACCTGGTCTTTGTTGAGCGTAACAAAGGAACTGGTTTTGGATCAACCCCAGACAATGAATCTCCAGACCGGGTCAAACTGTCTAGCAACCTAGAATTATCATCGCGTAGGATAGTACCGCTTGGTGGTATGCATACTGACGCGGGAGACACCGAGTCTTGACCAGCTCGGTCAAGATCTTCATTAGACTTCATATCATTAACCAAAGAAATTTCTAAGACCCGTCTGTCGATCTCCGACAAAGACGGGTCATCACAAGAATGTAAAAGAAAAGCACGACGGGCCTGGGCATAATTCTTCCAGGCCGTCGGATCCCATAATACACATTCCGCGCACGTGGACGCACGATAACACAAATCTTTACACGAAAAGCAAGCCGTGTGAGCGTCTAAAGGGGACAAATTTTTCCCGTACGTACGACAAGGAATACAAGACGGAACTTCCGACATAATAATACAGTAAGTAAGTTCCGAATAAATAACAAACTCAACACTTGATAAAGGATATACCAGCGAGACAACAACAACTAATGTTGTAAAATTGCCTCTGAACACTTCCCTAGATGTGCACTGCTCGAGCAAACAGGAGAAAGAGGAAGAGAATGGGCTGTGCATTGTCTTATATAGTAACCACGTTGGGAAGAGTGAGAGCTCTCCTAGGGGCGGATAACTCTATCTCCTAGGGGAGGTAATTTTTAAGTTTTTAACTTCCGTTTTCTACGTTTGATTGTGCAGCTTGATGGAGATCAAGGCAATAATTGAAGCAGGTTTACGATTTAGGAAGTGAATTGTCATTTTCAAGGCTTTTCATTTTCAAGGTAGTGTATGAACCCTGTCATTGTTCTACCCATACAGACTTGTTTTCCTTAGTCCTGGGACTTCTATGTGAACATATTACCCAAAATACAGCACCGCCTTTGGGAATTCAGTGAGTGAGCGACTTGGAAATTCAGCGACTATTGACCTTTTGACCTCAAAATCAACAGGATGTTTGTCAAGGTACTGCATATCGGAAGGACAATGCACAAACTTGAACTGGAGATCACATCTCAAATGAATAGCCATGATTTGGTGGTATACTTGGAATTTGGTCATTATTCCACAGCCCGGAATTGGAACACTGAATCAAGATTCACAACTATTTGCCGATCTTCGGCTGAGTGACCTTGACCTTTAGACCACTACTCTGGTACTCCACTCACAAAAAAAGTTCAATGGTGTCCTGATTTTGGGTGGCAGTGACCTTAATTTTTGTAAGGGACACATGGTCTCCCTCTAACGTATCCATTAATATAAATATTAGGGGTTTTTTAAAGAATTTTCTGATTTGAGATCCGTGACCTTCCCATGTTGACCTCGACCTCAATTTTGGTACAGGACACATCTTCTACAACCATAGTATCCAGTCACAACAAACAAAATGCAATTTTCAAACATTTTTTGGGGCAACATATTGATTTTGATGACGTCAGTTTTTGTATGTGATAGATGATCTGTCTTACACACCAGACAGCAGGATAGATGGACAGACAGACGGGAATTGCCTTCGCATATTACGTCAGCCTTTTTGGCAGGGGTATAAAAAAAGAGTTGAACCATTGCAGATTCAATATACAGTGAAACCTTTGAATACCGACACCTGGTTAAACCAACCAACTCCTAAATACCAACATTAATCATGCATGGTCCAAATATTAAACATTTATAAACAATGTTACTATTTATTATCAAATCAAACATGCTATTGCTTAGCATTAATCCTCCGTAGGAGATTCCATTTGCAGAATAAAAGTTATCTCCCCTTAGGGAGCTCAGTCGGGTTACTCTGCACCTGCGCTCTCATGAAAAACTTCTTCTTACTTACTCCTGCAGCCTGTAGCGTGTGTTTGTGCAAGGCCGTAGAGTGAAGGGTAGGATGGGTGGGCAATCAAAGCAATAGCAGGTGTGAAATTGATTTGATAATAAATAGTAACATTGTTTATAAATGTTTAATATTTATTGCTCAAATCGACACCTGCTATTGCTTAGCCACACTACCAACAGATGGAGGTAGGGACCTCGGCCTTGTTGTACATGTAGTTCCTGTAGGTCATTTTTTCCAGGTTGATATTTCAGTAAAGAAAAATATCATTTTGCAGATTTTGGGTTGAAAAATGAAATCAACCTTATTACAACCACACACAAAGGCATTTTTCTCAAAGTAATATCACATATCCAACAACTTGCATATGTAGAAGCTACAAATACATAGTTGAAGTCCTGTTGTTTTTTTTATTTATTAATAATTTCATAAAATTTCCCATTCTAATAAATATGACCACGCGCCACTATTTATATGAGAGAATACACCTTTTGATTGAATTATTAGGGAGTCTACTGTCAACTTTACAGTGTTCTAATAGATCACAACAGTTCGACCTAAATGGGCTGAAAATAGATTCACACTGCAGGGTATAAATTTCACTCAGCTATTCAGTTAATGTTTAATATGCATACCTTTGACTTGCTGTTGCAACAAACAGAGCATGAAGTAGCAACAGGTGACCCGTGTCCTTAAATTAACCCTCTGACCTGTGTCAGTACATCAAAGGCTGCCTGTGCAGTCTCATTGACCAGTCAATCTGGGTTTATTGGTAACAATTGAAGCAAATTTAAGGACACACTCTCCTGTTCATTCAGGCATTGCAGTACCGTAGATGTCCTAATGATTGACTCAGGGAAAGTAATTCTATCACCATAGCATCAACACCTGTGCGGAACTACATGTACCCATATGGTAATTAAGGCTCCACCTGTTACAGATCCTATTTCACTTTCATGTATTTATTTCATCAACTTTCCCTTTACCGTATCTGTAAGATCCATACATTATTAGGATGATATTACTGTGTGAAAAAAAGCCTTGTGGGCTTCAATATACAGTCCAGCCTCACTATAAGGTGCCTCAATATAGTGCTGATTCTCACTCAGGTGAGTGCTATGATGTCCCCCATTGATAAATGCATATTATTTCACCCCTTTTATAAGGCTGAAAATCTATAAAGTGATTGGAGTTGTCCCCCAACGATAACAGCATTATAGAGGTTACACTGTATGTCCTGTTCTCTGGGTACCGTTTTGTGAATTTTGAGAGCCTATATAGTCATGATCCCTTGAGATATTGCAATTAACTAGAATTTGACCTTCATAAAATAGGTCAAGTTCAGTCAAATTGGAAAGGTTTCAATTAACTCCATCACCTGTTGCATGTGTAGTATGAAATTGTAGAGCCTAGATGTAATCCTTCGAAAGATATCACCAACACTAGAACTTGACCTTGATAGAATAGGTCAAGGTCAGTTATCTTCAATAGGCTTCACGCCCATTGCCAGTTGCATATGTTACATGAATGTGGAATGTCTGACAATAATCGTTCAAGAGATATTGTGTTAACAAGCAAGATGGACAGAAAGACAGACAGATGGGAAATGCAGACAACACCCTTTGACCACAATTGGCATAGGGTTAAAATCAATAGCCGTCTTCTTTGCCATCACATTAAACATCTTTGAACTGTACTTGCTGATTTACTGATTTTCAGCCATTGCGACCTTTGACCTTTTAACCTCAAAATGAATAGGGTTCCTCTTTGCCCCATGGGTAAGATATACCCTGACCACCAATCATGACCTGGAACTGGAGCTATCAAACAGGTCACAGAAAATTAACAGACAGATGGATGGACAGAAATCGTGATAACACCACCTCGTCTGTTGATGGGCATACAAAAAAGGGGAAATTATTTTAGGAATGCATGTATCAGTACTACAATAACCACTGACCCGTGACCCGTGACAACTGTTACAAACACAGATACATGTGTACTTTTAAGGCTGAATAAACTGAATTTCTAGCTTGACATGCACCTTCTTGAAAGAAACAAATAAGAGAGGGAGGCGTTTTTCAAAAAAAAATTAAATCTTTTATTCTTTTGCACTGACCAGATATATCCATCTTTTTTGGCAAACGCAGTAGTTTAATACAATTTACATGAAACCAACAATGTTTTCCGAGTTACTTGACGAGTCAGCCTTGAACAAAACTATTTCCTTCAAATAAAACAATACATCAAACAACTCTTTGACTCAATGTTCCAGAAAGATATATATATATATTTTTTATTGTGTGTGATAAATAAGGCTGAAATTTAGTTTATCCAGCAAAAATGGATGCAGCTGAATGGAATGTGAAATTGAAATAAGCAAAAATCTGGCCGGGCAGGATTTTTAGCAATCATGCATGTATTCAGTACATTAGGCCAAAATAATAGAAAATATGTTGCTGCCTGTAGCACGATATATTACGATACTGTAAATTCCCCGATACTTCTGTACAGAAGGTCATCAACCTTCAAAACTTGCCTAATCTAATTAACTTGAATTCTAGTAAACGATAGATTTCAATTAGTCAGGGTTTTTTTTAGAAAGCCACCAGTCTAGTGTTGTAAATGTATCCAAAAACTCTATTCCTCTTCTTTGTGTCATTACTCTCACATAAAATTTAACATGGACCAACTTATTTTCAGGTTTTGACGAGAAATCAAATGTGGTGTACCTATATAGGAGCAAATATGTAAAATTGCATATTCATGAAACAATGCAAATAACTGTTTTTTCACTAACAGTTTACATATTATTTATGAGGTACCATAGGTAGCTCAACTATTTTCATCTTTCATCGAGTGCATGGATGGTCAATAAAGGTGAAATTGTACAAAAGAAACAAAAATATATTCTACAAACTGAAAGACTTTCAAGTTACAGACCTAACAAATTTCAACAAATTTTATTGGCTGAAGGGATTCAATGCAGCGATCAATATATTTGCTTCCAATATCATTGGCTGGATAAGACATAGTTGATGCAAAATTGTCTCCAACAAGTCTCCCACTGGGGCTTTTCCAAAAAAGGTCAATATAAAAAGTGTAGGAAAAAATCTTCAGAACTGATATAGCACTGCCTTGTTTGGGCATTCAGTGACAATTGATCTTTTGAACTCAAAATCAACAGGAAGTTTGCCAAGGTAAATCGGAAGGACACAATGCATAATCTGAAACTGGAGAGATCACATCTCAAAACAACGTTGCCTGGAATTGCTACACTGAATCAAGATTCACAACTATGTTGCGGAGTGACCTGGACCGTTTGACCTCTACTCTGGTACTCCACACAAAAAAAGTTCAATGGGGTCCTGATTATTGGGTGGCAGTGACCTTGACCTTAATTTTTGTAAGGGATACATCGTCTCCCTCTAACGTATCCATTAATATAAATATTAAGTTCTTTTTAAAGGATTTTTTCTGATTTGAGCGGAGTGACCTTCCCATTTCGACGTCGAACTCAATTTTGGTACAGGACACATCTACAACCATTGTATCCAGTCACAAAAAAATATATATCATATTTGGGGCAACATTGACTTTGATGACAACCTCAATTTTTTAATGTGATACAGGATCATCTGCCCTGGTGTATCCACTGACGAAAATTGCAACTATAGACAGGAAACTGTCACATATAGACTGAACAGCATGATAGATGGACGGACCGATGGAATTAATTGCCATCACATAATATGTTAGCTAGCCTTTTTGGCAGGGGTATATAAAAACAAGAGTTGAATCTTTTTATGATTGAAAGTACTGTGAAACCTTTGAATACCGACACCTGGGTAAACCAACCAACCTCTAAATACCAACATTAATCATGCATGGTCCAAATACTTAAATTTGAAGTATTTGAACTTTGAGAGACCACGCAGAATCTGTCAAAACTGACACTATGATCTGGTCCCAAGGTGAGTTTACACAGGTTTTGCTGTTTATCATACAATATTAAGAGACTCGGTAGGTTCCATGATCATACTCGTCTCAGCAGTCAGTATAGATAAGACTTCTTAGGCACACTTATGTAAGGTAATAAATTACCCATCAAGTTACGTCATGTTTACTTCACCGAGCCTGCAGGAAGCCGCCAGTCTGGAGCGTTTTTGGCACCATCGCTACTTACCAGGGATAGATGATAGAGACAGATGCTGGTTTGTAGACAGGAAGCACCTGTAACTCCTAGACAGGAGCTCTTGATATATTCTCCCGAATACATCATCATTAATGCCATCGACTTGAATCGCAATATCATATCATATCATAACGAGTTTATCAAATCAGGCATGTGAAATGGCACGAGGCATTAATATGCAAGTGGTAAACTGTTTAAATTATATATTACTTCAAAATTGGCAGAAAATTGAAAAATTTCAAAATTCGAAGGAATTCCGTGGGTAATTCAGTTTCTGGAATTTGAACAAAATTTGCCAATGTCCAAGTATTCATCTCCAAATACGCGTACATGTGTCCGACAACATTGGAGGCATCATCCTATCTCTAGTGTAAAATGTGGTGTACTGTAGAAATTCGAATAAACTTGGCTTCATGGAAATATTGCAGAAGCAAAGATACTTCAAACAAATTCAATAAATGCATGTTGATCTGTTGATGAACTGCTGATGATCCGAGTAACTTTGCTTTTGCATTATGCCGAGCTCCTCAGTGGATCAACAACTTGTAGTCTTAGTATGGTCGTTAAACGCACTAAAATTTCTTCAACTTTTGAAGATGCAAGTTGAATGGAATGCATTAACGGGGGTATAAAAAATATGATGAAACTTATTGCCCCAAAACATTAGGACAGAAAAATCAGATCCTTGTTTATCTTCAATCCTGGTCATGTTTAATAAAAGATAAATGTATGTCAATCTGCAGAATTTGGAGGGGAAGACTAGAAGTGAAGTGTAAACTGTCCAGTCAAAGTACAGCAGTGAGCCATTGGGAGACTTTCACAACAGGACCTACATGTATAAACCTGAAGTGCAAGTTCTAACAGCTAATTGGTTAATTAGGTTAAAATGGACAAACCAGAAGTGACAATAACAAAATCTGATTGCACAGCTGGTATTTCGCAAGTCCCCCATTTCCAACAATTATTCTATCAGTCCAATGAATCACAAATTTCAAAAACATTACTGAATTGAATAACAAAAAGACTGGACTATCAATGTTTTGTGACTAAATACAATAACACTACTCTGATAGTGTTGTCTGTTGGTGATATTTAATCCTTCCCATTTTGTAAAACTATTTTTGAAATTTTCACTTTGGAGGTCATCCTCAATTAGGTGAATTAGCAACATTCATGTCTGGTTATTGGTGGTGACTATTTTGTCTTATTTTCATGCAATGAGAATGAATGAAGGTACATCTACATATGTAATAATTTGTCTTTTTTACTTCAAATACCCACCAAATTTAATCTTTCCTAAGTGAAGCTGCATAGATTATTCTGGAAGTTCTATTTTGGTGTTGAAACTCGAGAAGTTGGTGCAAAACACAGGGTAATTCTTGAAAAACTTCTTACATCAGTTTATTGTTGCTGAGTTCTGTAACAACTTGGTACCTTCTTGAATATTGTATTTCGTTTTTTGTCCCCTGCCACGTAAGTTAGAGGGGGACTTGGAAATGCTACCCATCCGTCTGTCTGTCCATCCATCTGCCTGTTCTGAAGGCGATATCTGGAGAACAATTCAACTGATTGATGTCAAACTTGGGGGGTGGCTTCAGTGAGAAGATGGCTGGGATTGTTCGTCACCAAACTGCTTCATGCAAGATGGCCACCGTCAGCCATTTTGGATTTCACATGCCCATATAGCACCTTTGCATTTTATGAATGCGATATCACGAGAACAAAACAACCGATCAACCTCAAACTTGAGGTGTGTACGATGGCTGGGATCCCAGAAGAAAGACTCGTTTTTTGGCACAAGAATGGCACCGGATGGTATTTCTGCATCGTCCTGCCTCCTTTCTTTCATAGACAATTTTGTAACATTGCCCTTCACAATTACTATATCTCCTTTACATCAACAAGACCACATGCTTAGCAACAATCTAACATCACACAAAATATATATGGTGATTATATCCCTTACTGTTCTGAAGTGCTTCTGCAGTGCTCCTACAGTCACTTTGCAGTGTGGGTATCATAATCCCTTGCAGTGTGGGTCCTTCAGAAATGCAGTGCCCTTGCAGTGCTTCATAGTTGGCTTTTTCGGGCTCTGAGGTGTCTTTCCAGTGTCTTTGCAGTCTCTTTGCAGGTTGCCCCAATTATGTAAATGAGATACTGCAAAGGCACTGCAAACACACCTCAACTGCAGTGTAACCCTCAGGTGCAGTGTTCCCTCCACCTTGGTACTTGCAGTGTCTCTGCAGTGTGCCTCCAGTGTCTCTGCAGTGCCCCAATTAAGCTAATGAGGTACTGCAAAGACACTGCAAAGACCTCAACTGCAGTGCCCCAATTATGTAAATGAGGTACTGCAAAGACACTGCAAACACACCTCAACTGCAGTGTAACCCTCAGGTACATTTTTCCCTCCACCTTGGTACCTGCAGTGTCTCTACAGTGTGCTTCCAGTGTGCAAATATCAAATATTAATTTTTAAAAGTTATACCTTTTGGCTTCCCTGTTCTACATTCTTCAAGGAACAAAAATCAATAAATTTTATAAATCAATAAACAGTTCAAAAGAATAAGATAATTTATTTAGAGCTACCATCCCCCCAACCAGTTAAATCCACCTGTTTTGACAGGAAGTATACAAGCAGTTTTGTGATAAAAAATATCTCACTCTCAGGGGATTTTCTCCAGGGGTGCATGCCAATCTTCATATGAGGTCCCCAAGCCTGGGGTTTCCAAGCTGACAATTCACACAATCATAACAATGGCAATTAATCCACACTGCCTTGATCAACCTGGGTAGATCTGAAAGTGATATTGAGACAGAGATATGGATATTTCGCCATGTTATATGACCCGTTAAATTTAACTGCAATTATAAGGTGGAGTACATTATTACAACCTGCAGTCCATATACCAAAATATTTATTGAGGCCAATATCAATTTTTTAATATGCCAAGTATACGTCAAGGGAAACTTGTTGATACAATAAATAGGTCTACATCACTGTTCAGCTCAGTTCTTTGCTTATTAAGTTATGAAAAACAGAAAAATTATAGTTATATTTTATGATTTACTTACCATATCACTAGCTGCACTCATCACCATCTGCAATACAGTTCTTCAAACCTCCATAGTTCTAGTTTAATAACATGAACAAATCCATCTGATTTTTGCAGTTGGAGAGGTCAGCCATTTTGTTTGTTTTCGACTGGTGGCGCCCCCAGTGTTCAATTAAATTTTCAAGGGCAGATAACTCCACCCATTTTGACAAGACAGTTCAAAAGAAAAAGACTATCAGAAACAGAAATTATATACATATTATATTTAGTGATAATAATGAAGAGGATAATATAAAGTATTCTTTAATAGGTATTTTTTTGTTGCTGACATTATGTTAGAACTGATTCTTCTAAAAATATTTTCCCATTTTGTCCAATTTTACTATAAAATCATGGATTTGGAATGATTGTAAAATCTGAATTCAACAAGATTTCTTATCTAATATGTGAGAGACTGATATTATTAATATCTTTATTTTATTCAATAGAAACTCATAGTACTGATCACTTTAAAAGATCCAAAAAGTGTTCACGGTTCTGAATAATATGTCAGTAACCACATGTAAATATTTTACACAGTTGTAGCTATTTTGAACTGTGAAGTACAAATCTGATGTTTGGTGGTTTCATTGAAATGAGATTTGATGTCACTGAGTGAAATCAAATCAGCCAACTTTAAGCTGGGATATTCCCAGAGCTAATTAATATCATTGAAACTTGTATACATGTAGTTCTAATTTATAATGTTATGTTACTGTAACAGATTGTGGGAAAATTCCAATAATCTAGAAATCGTATTGGGTTGAATCTTATAGGATTTTTCAGAATCTTATAGAATTTTTTCAGAATCTTATAGGATTTTTCAGACTCTTATATTTTAGAATCTTATATGATTTTTTAGAATCTTATATGATTTTTCAAAATCTTATAGGATGCTATAAGATATTTTTTGTAAGGGGAAGTCCCCCAAGTTATGCTATATAACTGACAAAGTCCAAGAAGTGTCTTTGAGGAGTACCTTAGATTATGCAGAACAATAACTAAGTCTCAGAAGTGTCCCTGAAGTCCCCCAAGTTTTGCTGAAAAACTGACAAAGTCCATGAAGTGTCTTTGAGGAGTACCTTGGATTATGCCGAACAAAAACAAAGTCTCAGAAGTGTCTCTGAAGTCCCTCATTTTTTGTTATGAAATTGACAAAGTCCATGAAGTGTCTGAGGAGTCCCTTGGCTACTGCCTTTTTCTAATGAAGTACCTTTGAAGTGTGCCAGTATTTTTCTCTGTTGTTGAAGTGCCTTTTCAGTGTACTCTTCAGAGGCACTTCTAGGCACACTTCACATGAAGTGTGACACTTCTGGACAGTAAGGGTGTTTTATATCAAAAAAGATAAGTCCCTGCAGTGTCTCTCTATTCTATATGAAAAAGTTTAAGTCCTGGCAGTGTCTCTGCAGTGTGTCTCTGTTTTATATCAAAAAAGATAAGTCCCTGCAGTGTGCTTGCAGTGTCTCTCTATTTTATATGAAAAAGTTTAAGTCCTGGCAGTGTCTCTGCAGTGTGTCTCTGTTTTATATCAAAAAAGATAAGTCCCTGCAGTGTGCTTGCAGTGTCTCTCTACTTTATATGAAAAGTTTAAGTCCTGGCAGTGTCTCTGCAGTGTGTCTCTGTTTTATATCAAAAAAGATAAGTCCCTGCAGTGTGCTTGCAGTGTCTCTCTACTTTATATGAAAAAGTTAAAAGTCCTTGCAGTGTCTCTGCAGTGTGCTTGTAATTTTCCAAATGTTGTGCAGTGTTCCTGCAGTGTACCATTGAAGGCTACACTCTAGCAGTGCAGTGTCTCTGCAGTGTATCTATAATTTCGCTTACCTCGCAGTGTCTTTGAGGGGTATTCCCCAAAGACACTGCAAGCACACTGCATCTTGCAGTGTACACTGCAAAGCAGTAAGGGATCCCATGTGTTTGAGAAGCTAGTTTCCAGACAAGCTTCTTGGCAGGGGACCTGCTAGACGCTCAGCTTGTTTTTATATTAACCGTTTGGTACGTTATTAAGTACTATCAATGATGTTATCAAAAATAATTCACGAACTGGGTTGTCTATGTACAGTCCAGGGCATTGGGTTCACCCACACCTTGGTTCACAATGACATGTAGCCATACCACAAACAGAAGATTTTTGCTGTCGGCCTTGCTCGATTGTTGTAATCCAAGATCATAATGAAAATCTTTTTTATGGTATGCCTATATGCAGGACTTATAACAAATCATAAAAATCTTATAAACTTCACATCCCATTTTAACAAATGCAACCAGGCCCATAGTCAAACAGGACTCGGGGGATTCTTGGCAAGCCGCCCTTTTGAAAAAAAAAACATGAGATTGATCTAATCAAAACCCCTCCGCTTTCCCCAAGTGATTGAGACCCATGTGTAGTGTGAATTGGGGAATAGATAGTTCTATGTGGGATGATCAAGATATATGTATACCGGTAGTTGGTTACATTCAGGCATATAGGACAGAAATAGAAAAACTAATATTTATCTGTTTAAAGAGGCATAATTCGGTAAAATATGGGTCGAGGGGAGCCACTTTCGATAGGCGTCTGATTTAGCACTATGTAAAATAAAGACCGAGACGAATAGCTGTACCGAACACGGATCTGCAGATATAACTTGTACATTCAGCAACAGATAACAAAATCGGAGTTTATTACATCTGAAAGGGGCATAACTCCATAAGCCGAGGCGAGTAATCCTTTGCTGGCTTGTAGAATACAACAATATAAATAAGTTTCCAAAATACAGTAGCTATACCAAACACAGTTCTGCAGATATAGCTGGTTACATTCAGGCATATAGGACAGAAATAGAAATTAATATATCTGTAAAGGGGCATAACTCTGTAAAATATGGGCCGAGAGAAGCCACTTCCGATAGGCGTCTGACTGAGCACTCTGTGAAATAAGAACCGAGACAAATAAGCTGTACCAAACACGGATCTGCAGATATAACTTGTACATTCAGCTATAAATAACAAAATCGGAGATTATTACATCCGAAACGGGCATAACTCCATATTAAGCCGAGACGAGTAATCCTTTGTTAGCTTGTAGAATACAATATAAATAAGTTTCCAAAATATAGTAGCTATACCGAACACAGTTCTGCAGATATAGCTGGTTACATTCAGGCATATAGGACAGAAATAGAAATTAATATATCTGTAAAGGGGCATAACTCTGTAAAATATGGGCCGAGGGGAGCCACTTGCGATAGGCATCTGACTTAGCACTAGATAAATAAGTGTTGAAAATTTGGTGGTTGTGTCTCAAGCGGTTTTGCCTAAAATGCGTTAACGGACGGACGGACGGACGTACGGACGTACATGGCGACAACAATACCCCGAGGCCAAAATGGCCGAGGGGTAAAAATTGTCAAAGAACTACCCATTTCAGATGGAAGCGAAACCCCTATGTGCTCCTTTATCTCTTATAGTGGATCCCCTGATGTGCCCTTTTGATGCAAAAGTGGACCACACTTCAAGATATCCTGGCTATAGACCTGGCAACAGATTGATGCAGCCCAGTATAGGAATTCCACGGATTATATATGAGTTAGTACTTAGTAGAATAAAAGGAATGAATACATCAGTACTAAAGAAAATATTTTATTTTCAGCGAGTAAATTTATCCCAACGTGTAAAATTAGAAATTTCACAAAATACGACCTATGTCGATGATCATATACTAAAACAAACTCAGATATAAACTCAGATATAGTCTGTCTAACTAATTCAGGAAGTATTTGAAATATCTATGAAATTCTAGTTGGCAAGGGATGTCATATACTAGGAACAACACTGTCCGTTTTGTCATCCTTTGTAGCTGTAACAACCAGTCCTATATTGTAAATTCTACCACAGCCCATGTGTTTTATCAAGTAACATTATTACATCTTATAACCGGTTCAGTGCAGATTTTTTTAGGTCCTGATTTTCTTCACTTGCCTAGTTGTTAAACTAGACTCATCCTATTACTTAGCAATCTATCCTACTTGATTTACAGCAGTAAACAAGGAACTACTTCTTAATTAAAGGTATATTCCTACAGTCGACCTACAAGCTGAATCCCAAAGTGTGAATGACCCAAGTTTTAACGTCGCTTTCAACACGATTTAAGTGATATCGCGTTGAACCAACAAGGCACCACCCAGCCAGGTTGCGTTCCTGTTGTTTCAAAGAAGCAAATGTTTGAAGCAACATAGAACTAGACCCCCGTCATCCACCCTGAAAACACTGACAGCACATGTACACAAGACACAGACAGGACACTTACATTGATGCAATAAAGACAAGCGCAATTACAGGGGTATTAAATGTATGTAATCTAGACTCCGATCTCCGAACTTCCTCTTTTTTTGAGGTTACATTTCCACATATGGTCTTGGCCGAGTGGTCTAGACTGCTTGCATTTACTGCTGGCGATTTGGTGCCAAACTTTGAGGGCGC
This sequence comes from Hanleya hanleyi, assembly GCA_036873755.1. Classification (NCBI taxonomy): domain Eukaryota; kingdom Metazoa; phylum Mollusca; class Polyplacophora; order Lepidopleurida; family Hanleyidae; genus Hanleya; species Hanleya hanleyi. The sequence goes on from JAVTVY010014462.1 coordinate 23,700, forward strand.
GGTTTCGAGTCTCACACGGGACTGACCCATCCAGCACTAATATTTGTGCTTTTACCAAGAAAGTGTCATCCTAAAAATAATTGCATATAAATGTTACCTACTTTCTAAATGGCATTAGTACATACATCACATTATCAAGTTCCTGTTGCTTTTCAGCAACTGCATTGAAGCAACAGGAACCTGTGCCCACCGGGCACCCACCAACGCTAAATCCCCAAAACAATGAGCTTGCAATGCTTGAAAAATATGGATACTAGGCAGTCTCGATCCCATTGTACTAGGCTATGGGAACTCAAAATGTTTCTCCTAGTCATAAAATCTCAGTTTTGGACTGCTTTTTGATGAGAGCATAATCGTCTTTCCACTGCGAGTAGTGCTTTCTAAACAGAGAATCATGCCTTCATGATAGCAAGAGGATTCTCATGTCAGTGGGAGACATGTCACTATTTCGACAGCGAGGCTCCCTCTTACATCATCACTCCGAGGAACTACTTTTCTTGTCCACTGCTAACTTTATGAAGTCAACATCTAAATCCAAATTTCAACAGTCACATTATCAGTGTAGGCAATTTGATCACATGAAATACTCATGACAATAAAGTGTGATCTTCGCCAGTGGGATTCTAACAAAAATAATAGCGATTGTGTTATTTGAAGTGATCAGTGAACTAATTTTAGTAATCAGTTCATGAACCTTACTAAATTTAACAATAATACAGGATTTTAGCCAAGAATCTATTCGTTATAACCCAGATATTAAAATAATTATAAGCTGTTTTTGCATTTATTAATAATCGTCAGATGAAATTTGAACAAAGGAAACCCATACAGATCCGTTTTGCATTTGATTGTGAGGATATAGTTCACGAATTTTTTGCATTTTTACACACGTTTATCAGTTAGTAGATGTAAATTGCGTCAGGTACTTAAGTACTATTGAAGAGAGACTAATCTATGCAGTTTAACACCTTCATTTTATAGTAATGGTTAAAGACGACGGGTCGGAAGATTATAGGCGAAAATGATATGCACCTAATCACTTACCCTTGAGACTCATCGGGAAGCGAGTCTCACGGGATGTGAATGAGAGAAGTGGTAGCTCAACAATTCGCTTACAAAGTTGTCTCCGTTTCCACGAGATTACTTACTGTGATGGTCAGCTGCTCATATAGAATATTGCGGTTACTCTGAACAATATGAACATGTGGGCAAGTTTATATCAAGAAACAAATTGTTTGCAGTTACAGAATAATTCACCTATGATGAAAAACAAAGCTTCTACTAAGCATTTCAGACGGTATATTCCCTCTGGAGATTAAACAGTTCTTCTTTCAGTGATGTAAGTGGACTTTTGTCAAAAAACCTGAAAATACTATCCTAGCACTTTAGGCTCGGGGGTCCTAGATGGCTGGAGATGCATTCGAGCCAATTTCTGGCAAATAAAATAAGAAAATATGATTGGCAAGCCACTACGTTTTTTGTGTTGTTTTTCAAGCAAAACCTGTTTCATAATACACCCTCATTCTGATTCTGAAATAAGCAAAATTATTTTGAAAATTAATTTCTGTAAATTTATTCAGAGACTCCTGTATGGAATGATGGAACATTTGGATCACACATTATGACATATCTAATGTCTAACCTGAGGTATTTCAGCCGATGCTTTGCCGATTTTGCGTGAGCTTGTAAAGATTTTTTTCCTGAGCTGCCGTAACGTACTCTATCATTACAAATGGTACATTCAGCCAAACCTGGCAAATTGAGTTTCCAATGTAGTCTGAAAGTTGACCCCCGTGACAGTCTTTGTCCTCCAGCCATGACCAACGAAACTTATTTTTGATACTCTTATCCACCTCATTGACGTCTATGTCGGCACTGCGATGTAACACGCTCATGATTTTCACTCCGGCAAAAAAGGCACAATTTTCACTTCAGACTGCCACGCAATATCCCATAATAGTTTCGGCTGCTAGCGATTTGAGCGCCAGTACTACAGGGGAGACAACTCTAGTTGTCTCCCGAGTTGTCTCCCGTATCACGTGGCGGACAAATCATTATAAAAATGGCGACTACGTCGGTTCTTCGCTAGAGACGATCGGGATCCAATTTTGAGGATCAAAAATGGTAACAATACATACTTTATCAAGATCAGGTAAAAAATGCGTTTTTGAACGCTCAAATATCGATTTAGTCGACATCAAGTATCACTTTCCTGGTAAAATCGGACGAGAATCTAAATTTCTATAAGAACGGATTTTTCAAGTTTCAAGTTTCACCAAAAAAACGGATTTCCGGCAAAAACCGGAAGACTTACATCACTGTTCTTTAGAGATATTTCTTCGGTCTTTAATCAGAGATTTCATACAATGTTCTGCAGACATATTTCAGTTCTCTTTCAGATGATTATTATAACATAAAACATCTCATTCACAAAAACAACACAAAACACAACAGATGAGTAAAAACAATGATTTTACATGTGAACAGCTTGTCAGAGAAGAAGAATAAGTGTAAAATGTAGATCTTTTCTGAAACAAAAAGTGGCAAATTTCTGTACAGACAAAGGCTCAATAGACAACTTAAAGACATTTCAGTCAAACGATGCCATAATTTCACAAGGTTCACCTCCACAACTAATAACTTTCTCGGCAGTACGTCATTGTTGATATGCTTCTGCAGTGCTAATCTCTGACCATCAGACTGGTGAATCCATCCACACCCTCCATCTGTCGCGAGTTGAAACTGACCAGCAGCTGTCGTTTCCCACGGCGGAATGGCGTCAGTCTCACCCTTGCACGCAGCGTACCATTAGGAGGCAAGTTTCTGGAAAGACAGATGTGAGAAGTAACATCTTTATTCCATGGATAGATTATTTTTTATGTTTAAAATACCGAGTGACAGTTCTCCTGATAAAACATGGTATTACCTGTAAGTGTTGCTGTTGTAACAGTGTGATTTATGACAAGTTTTAGAATGATTCACTTTCTACACAAAAGAATAAAAGAATAGACATGAACAGGTCATCCAATGTCAATCACATCAACAGGAATAACTCTGTCTGATCAATAAGGAGAGTTGTTTCCCTTGCTCAAATCAATTTTTGGGGACAACAGATGGTGAGAATCAATGGGCCATTGTAGCACTATATATTAGGATTGAACTTTGCATATCATTTCCATGGTCTTCCAGGCCTTATTTTTTGACGCGAACGCTCGTTCAGGTTACGTGAAGGTTACGCAAATCGTATTTTACGCGAACGGTCACCGTTCACGTGGGGCGAATTTTATCTGCTAGCTTATTTTCATAAGTCGGCAGTGTCTGTCTGCATGGTCTGCACAAACTGGAAATAAAATAAGTGGCGACAGTTATATTTGCGCGTATACCGTGCACTTTCTCTTTCTCCTATTGTCGACTGGCAGGCTAATTTACACGGCCATGGTTGTTTGATAAATCATGAATTGCTTATAGCCTGGTTAAATTGTTTGTGTCGGAGTGGTTTCGTTTTCACTGGCCAGACAATTACGCATGCCCAGATGGAAATAGGTCAGCACTGCCAGAAGTTGCCTGGAATAGAAAGTGGATGACCAATTAGTGGACCCCCTCTAGGAAGCATTGCTCCATAATTAGATTGGCTCGGGGAATTCCCCACAGCCCGGTCGTTGCAAATCAGCATGCACAGGGTGATTTTCGGGTCTCTCGTCAATAAAACAATGCTGCTTAGTCTACGTTATTCTCAATAAAACAATGCTGATTAATCATATATACACAGGTATAGTATATTGGGAGCGCGAGGTAAGAACAACATCCGTTAATCAGCATTGTTTTATTGAGAACAAGTGCCACCGGTTATAAGTTTGTACCCGAACTGTGACGTCTGGAACGTATTTCTTTCACATAGTTTTTACAGCATGTTGACCTCAACACGTGCTGCCAGCCCCGGGCGATCTCAATCATGAAGTCTGGTGATCACGGGGGGTGGAAAGACCGTCGCATGCAAATTACAACACCATCATTCTTGGGTTTTGTATTCGAATGAACCGTTACCTTATTCTTATGTCATTGAAATAATGCCACTGTTTTGACGGGTATAAAATATTCATATGATCAAATAAATATGAACTCGTGTTCAGCTTTGTTACACCTTTCACCCCTGTTGATTTTGCCAAGTGACTCAAGTGAGTCTATCCCGGCCAGTGTGGTTTATGTCCAAAAACAATGAAAACTGTGGGGGAGATGGATTGTAGTTAAGTTTCTCCGTTAATCAAATAGCATTTCGTTGGTATTTGTTCTCTTATTAACAGTAAGATAATCTTTATTCTTTTCACACTAGTGTAATGTTCTCATGGTTTCGGGAGAATAAATATCTTTTGTTTGAACAATGGGAAAACAGTTAATTGTGTATGCGTGCTCTTTCACCCCTGGAGTCAAAATCAGAATGGGACAGACATAAGCCTCATGGCAAACTGATGATACGGACTAGAGCGGGTTTACAGATTGGATTTACAGCTGTTCTATTATACAGGGTTCGTACACAATGGAGGCCCCAGTTTTCAAGGTCTTTTCAAGGTAATAATTCCTGTTTTCAAGGTATACACTTTTTATGTAATAAAGGAATACAGGCAAATTTTTTGAGTTTTCTTACCTTTTTTCACTTTTACTAATGACTTGCTGAGATATTATTGTTCATACTTAACATTGTCATGCACTGACGATACGCTGCCTATTAAATTTCAAATATGACACTTATGTTAAAGATGTGTGATAGTCTGATGTTTCTGTCACATTAAAATGTTCGTGATGTCTTGTGGATAGCCTATTTATTCACACACCGTCACCCATGTGGCGTTCTCTGAGCCTTGCAGTCCGTAATTGGGCTACTGGTCCTAGTGATCCGTCTTAAATTTCCATACTGCTGATATGTGTTTTGCCACGCATGTGGGAAGTCAAGGCTGACTCGCCCATTTTGCCGACGTCAAAATCTTTCTTACACACACCAAACCCAGCTTTGCGTTTATCTGCATGCTGGCAAAGCAGGTAGGCTTCCTACCCCAGAAGATTCAAGGTAAATTCAAGGTAAATTTTTATACTTGTCATCCTTTAGCCAATTTGTATTGAAAAGGCACACCATTTCCACAATCTCTATTTAGCAGATGATGTTCAATGTCAAAAACGAAACAATTTTCAAAAGCCGCCAAAAACCACTTCGTTCTGCTGGACCTGTCGGAAACCCGAAAAATATTCATTCGGCATGAAAACTCAATGGAAATCTGAGGGTTCGCGATGTAGCGGGCCCACGTGGTCAGGTGACATTATACATATTCAGTGCGCAGATGCGGTGACCGAGATTCATACAGTCGAGAACCCGCCGCTCACTTACGAGAGCATACATCAAGTGAGGTTTCTGATTTCCAAGGAGAACCTGTATACCGTGGATAGTCTCCCTTTACACAGCGTGACAACCATTTGTGAAAATAATCATACGGTCATAATCGGGGCTTATTTTTGCTAACGGATGACAAGGACGATACAACATTCATTCAACTTTACACAATTGACAACAACATGCTAAGAATTCCCGTTTTCAAGGCCTTTTCAAGGTACATGGCCCGATTTCCCATTTTTCAAGGCATTTCAAGGCCTTGAATTTTAAATTGTCATTTTCAAGGCAATTCAAGATTTTCAAGGTAGTGTGCGAACCATGATTATAAATTAAGGATAGATTCCGTCGGTTTATAAATGGTATGGCAATTAATCATTAGTGAATACACAGTAGTCGTGTGACGGGAAAATATCACGATGTGGCTGTCAAGTGTCATACTGTCCATGTCAAGCAGTTTGAATTTGCCACAATTACCGGGGCAAGAGAGAGCAGCGGCATTACGTCAGCGTGGTCGGCAGTTATTTTTTTCTCGTATATTGTTCGTGTCCTTGAGCAAATGGTAATATGTATTAAATTTACGTAACCTTTCACGTAACTGATCGGTTACGCAGCGAACTTGGTGCGTAACCGGACGATCGGTTACGTACGCAAAAAATCACGCGAACGGTAAATCGTTCACGCCAGATTTTGAAAAAATAAGGCCTGGTCTTCTCACCCTTATAAAATAATCTCAAATGAAAGATGAATATTTATCCACTCAAACTAATTCTCCGCAATGCAAAACAAGCTCAAATGAAAGATGAATATTTATCTACTCAACCTAATTCTCTGCAATGCAAAATACTCAGATTTAAAAATCAAGAGACAAATTTGACAGGTTTGGATACTTCAATATTCAAACAACAGCCAATACTAACCCTCAGAATATCTTTACAAAATAAACAGCCAATAAAAAGTCAAGAAGCCCCCATAGCTCAATGAATAGAGCACTGGTCTTGTAAACCAGGGGTCGGGAGTTCGATCCTTCCTAGAGGCTAGATTGTTTTCTCTTCATTTTATTACAGATTTGCTTCATCTTTCTAACACCTCTGCTAAACTGTTACAAGAATGACAAGTGATAATACCATAATATGCCAAAGAAGAGCCTAATTTTTTTTCAACTGGTCTTTCACGAGATATCTGTTTATTATCTATTTTAATTTATATATAATGTACATCGACTGAGTAATCGTTTTGCCAGGGAACTAATCATCACAAAAAAGGAATAATACTTGATGCTGACAAGGTCACCATGGTCCTGTCCAATCAGACAAGTTCACTATGACCCAAATAGGATTAGGAATGTAGTGTGCATAGCCGGTGGCTATATTCTATCAAAACATTCAGTGTGTGGGACAAAGAGTTCGCGACGTAAATTGCGGAAAACGAGTGTGGAAGATTGAATTTTATGCATAATTTGAGTTATTTTGACGGTGGTTTTGTAGATATATCCAAAAACTATTTCAGAATATCGTATCTACATGTGTGTATTGTTTCCACCATAACTGGCACAGCTGACATAATAGATTCAGCAAACAGCATCTTGGGAAAGAAGTAAAGTAGTACCACATGCTAGCCTGATGATAACACAGGTGTTATATAACTGGAGTAAAATATCCCTTTTACGAGTGAGGAAAATCCTTATAATTCAAAGCTAAATAAACAATAATCCAAATTATTGAATATCCAAAGATACAAGATATGAAAATATTATCCAATTGATCAAATTAAGGGTGATCATGTCAAGGAAAACTTGTGTTTTAGGTAACAAACACGCAAATCCGACAATCTACGAAAACAAATAGGTAATAATTAACGCTCTTAGGTATTCCCCTGTACAAGTAGGTTCTTACTGTAACTGAAAGTCTGTAGGTTTCTGGAGACCAGGTCCCTCCACAGTGAGTACACAATTGGTCAGAGTCTGAGGTACAGTGTTCAGGAACGAGACCTCCGCTTCAAACGACTGGCCCACATGCACTTCCTCGGGCACCTACAACAGATTACATTATCCGGTAAGCACTCCAGTAAATCAGTCACTAGTCACACTCAATCACTCCCCATAGATATGCTCATGTTTTTCTAACATGATTTCATTAACATCCTGTTTGAATACATTTGATCACTCTACTAAACGAATTTCTGGCTTCACTCCTACTTTTCAATTTCTAGTTTAAAAAAAAAATTTTTTTTTGCAGAGATCAAACATATCTGTCTTTTCTGGAAAATCGATACAGCAGTTAAATATAAACAACGTTCTTGGAATTACTTGAAGAGTCCGCATTCAACCATACTATTTCTTGCAAATAAATTGTTCAAGAACATTAATTTGGCAAAACTTATGAGGAATGTGTAAAAACTATGGGGGTAAAAAAATTGTAACAAACACTAATGCACCAGTCACCTGATAACATTGACTTATCAGCTAAACCTGCTGATGTATGTTTCCATAAAAATACAGTGGTTGCTCATCCCTGAATTGCAGCTGAAGATACCACGCGATGAAGACATAATTTGTTCAAAATATTCCATATGCCGAAGGCAGACATGACACTTCACCCAGTCACATTATCTGGACACCGGATCAGTCAGTCCTTGATCAGATCTATCCTCTTAATGCCGAGCACCATAAAGATAAATGGTTACCACTATAACATTCAAGTTTCACAATGAACACATCACCTTGATATCCAGGTGCGGCTTGACAAGCCTGAAGGTATCCAGATCGGTGTACACCTGCTGAGTCTCGAGAACTCGGGCCAGGCAGCAGATCTTGCCCCCGGCGTGGTCCACCAGTTTGTCCAAGTATTCTCGCGCTTTCACTGTCATCGCCACTACTTTACCTGAAAAACCAATCAAATAAGCCATTATTACACAGTAGAACCCAACACTCAACACATGGCCATCATTGGCATGGGATTCTAGTTAAAATTAATCAAAAGGTTTAGTTACCAATCTAAATTTTATAACTGCTCAAATAACGAGCAAGTTAACAAACCATCACGCTCTTACTTTCAGATTTCTGTTTCGTGCTAGCTAACTGTAATTTTGAGCATAAGGGGTACATGGAATGTACAGTGGTCGAAAAGGCATTATTTGAGAGTTACATGTATATCAGTATAACCAAAATATGCAACATGAATAAATTTACAATTAAGAGATTATTCATATATGTATGATAAAAGAACAGACGTGATTCTTGACGAACAGCCTAAATGCTATTGTATCAACAGAATGCAAGTTGAAATATGAAAATGTATCAAAGGTGAACCGCAAAGGTTTTAAAATTCTTTTTATATTTTATGTAGGTTGATCAATGATAAAAAAATAGATCTACCTCCTTCGGTTGGTTTAATCTGAAGTAGTTTGTCTGCCAGAAGTTTTTGAAAAGGTTGTATCCCAAGCCCAGCTGAATTCTGATTTGCAAACCATTTTCGCTTATCTTACCTTGAATGAGGCATCACATCACACCAGCCTCATGATGATCGTTACAAGTATTGAGCCAGGTGGTCTGATGCGATGTCACAAATCACTATCAAAAAATAACAGATAAGCGATGCGGATTTCATATCTGAAATCGGCGGGGCTTGAGATACAAATAATTGGGGCACTTTCCCAAAGCTACGAGAAGACAAATACTCCAAATAAAATCGAGAGCCAATAGGCTGTGAGTTCCAACATTAACTAACCCATACTTACAGGACGTATACAAAAAGGAAAATATGAAAACGTTTGCATTTCAACTTCAAAATAATATATGAAACCAAAAGCCAGAATTACTTTCAGCCGGGTTGAGCTTGATAGCGTAGGATTCTCCCTTGATTTTACAGACAGACACTCCGGTGTATCGAATGATGGATGCCGTCAGACGAAGGGTGATATTACGCTCCTCTTGGCTTTTATTGGTGACCTTCATCGTCACTTCAAAATCCTTTCCCAGATACACTATATCTTTGTCCTCGAGTTCAAATGCCACATCCTAAACACATATCAAGAATTTTAGATCAATGAAATAAAAATTATAATAAAATAAATCAATCAATCAGAAACCTGAAACTTCCTCTACTGTTTGTTTATCAGGAAAAAAATCTGTCTACTACAGCAAAGCCTTGCATCAAAATTTTGTCAGTTTTAATCTAAGGAACTTGAAAACTGTTTGTGCAAAAAAAATCAACAAACAAGTTGTTTAGAAAAGTGTCTTATAAAGTCCTTTTGAAAATTGAGTTTATAAACAGGTCAACTTTTTAAGAAAAGGCAAATGTGACATTGTTCACCGTGACTGAATTTAGCACAGCCAGAATATGTAGCACCAGGGGGGATAACTCTGCAAGTGAGTTTGCCATCAACTCTCACAACAGATGGTAAACAATCAATAAGTCAACTGTTACACTGTATATGCCAATTGATTTACAGAATTTCACCAGCCTTTACAAATAAGGAACAGACGAAACTAATATTTACTGTTAAATTCGCATGTAAATATCAACATTATCATGAAAACTAGCTCATATAATGAAATTAATGGATTTGAGTAATAGAAATTGTTAATACATTAACCAGTGGAAATCAATGAAACATTCAAATATCAACCTTCTAACATATCTACCAAATTAAATATGTACAATCAAAGAAGCCCCCATAGCTCAGTGGTTAGAGCACTGGTCTTGTAAACCAGGGGTCGGGAGTTCGATCCTCCCTGGAGGCTGGATTTTGTTTTCTCTCAAAAATGTTGTTTTTATGACAAAAATAGTCTTTGACAACTGAGGTTCTAGTCAGTCATGGGAATAGCTCTAGTCAAAAAATGTGCACACCATGAACATAATTTTAAAGTTTAACAAGCGTTCTGAGAACCCCAACATCTCGCCTTGCGGGGTCATCCGCCAAAGGTGCAGCTGTATTGAAAGCATACATGTAGAGCAAACAATAAGGTCTGGAATAGGTGATGTGGTACAGACAATGATGTCTGGAATAGATTATCTGGTACAGACAATAACATCAGTCCCATGAAGGATTACTGGCAAAAGTTAATCCCATGTAGGATGGATAGGTCAGTGCTGTCGGATTACTGGTACATAGTTCAGTCCCATGTGAGATTACTGCTGGATAGGCCAGTCCTGTGTAGGATTACCACTGGGTAGACCAGTCCCATGTTATTACTGATGGATAGTCACCTGTGGGATTACTGCTGGATAGTCCAGTCCCAAGTGGGATTACTGCTGGATAGTCCAGTCCCAAGTGGGATTACTGCTGGATAGGCCAGTCCTGTCTGGGATTACTGCTGGATAGATGAGTCTCGTATGGGATTAATGCTGGATAGGACAGTCCCGTGTGGGATTACTGCTGCATAGGCAGTCCCGTGTGGGATTACTGCTGCATACGGCAATCCTGTGTGGGATTATGGCTGAGGAGGCCAGTCCCGTGTGGGATTACTGCTGGATAGGCTAAACCTGTGTGGGATTACTGCTGCAAATTGCAATCCAGTGTCATATTACATCTGGATAGGTCAGTCCCATGAGAGATTACTGCTGCATAAGCCAGTCCTGTGTGGAATTACTGCTGGATAGGCCAGTCCCATGTTGGATTACTTCAGGATAGGCCAGTCCAGTCTGGGATTACTGCTGGATATGTCAGTCCCGTGTGGCATTACTGCTGGATAGGCCAGTGCCATTGGGATTACTGCTGGATAGGTCAGTCCTGTGCGAGATTACTGCTGAATAGGCCAGTCCCAAATTGGATTACTGCTGGATAGACCAGTTCGGTCTGGGATTACTGCTGGATAGTTGATTTCCGTTTGGGATTACAGCTGGGTAGGTCAGTCCCGTATGGCAATACTGCTGGATAGGCTAATGCCATTTGGGATTACTGCTGGATAGGTCAGTCCCGTGTGGGATTACTGCGGGAGAGCTGTGACCTAGGAAAACATGAAACATGTCCACCAAGTTTTATAATCATCCCACAAACTTTCCATGTACAGATCTACCTGTAAATTTTTGCCGAACAAAAACCTTATCAATGGAAAGATACAAAGTCTAAACTGCAATAATTAGGAAAAAATTTCATATTTAATGTCATATTTCTTAAATAGCACATGCACATCTTTGAATCACATTGAACTTGGGTAGCAAGTGTCAAACTCATCCAATGCAAGCTGACGGCTTCAGAAAACTTTCCGTGTACATGTATATACATGTGCATTATTATTGGCAGATTAAGACAAAACCCTCAAAATTTGAACAAAAATTAATATTTCATCTCCTAAATATCACAGGTACATCTTTCAATCATAAGAAACATGTGTACCAAGTTTCATAATCATTCAATGACAGCTGACAACTGCAGCAAACTGTGGTGTACAGATGTACATGTGCATTTCAGCTAAACGCAAAACTCAATCAGTTGCCATAACTTGGAGAAAAATTAATATTTCATCTCAAAAATAGCACAAGTAAATCCTCCAATCATAATAAACATTTGTACCAAGTTTCGTAATCATCCAATGAGAGCTGACAACTGCAGCAAACTTATCATGTACATGTATATGTATACATGTAGAGGCCTACATGTACAATTTACCTAAACAGAAAACTCTTCATTTGCCATAATTTTGAGAAAAATTAATATTTCTTCTCAAAAATAGCACAGGTACATCCTCTTATCATAAGAAACATGTGTACCAAGTTTCATAATCATCCAATGACAGCTGACAACTGGAGCAATCTTACCATGGACATGTATATGTACAATTTACCTCTTCATTTGCCATAATTTGGAGAAAAATTAATATTTCTTGTCAAAAATAGCACAGGTACATCCTCTAATCATAAGAAACATGTGTACCAAGTTTCATAATCATCCAATGACAGCTGACAACTGGAGCAAAGTTACCATGTAGATGTATATGTATACATGTAGAGGCCTGTATGTACAATTTACCTAAACAGAAAACTCTTCATTTGCCATAATTTTGAGAAAAATTAATATTTCTTCTCAAAAATAGCACAGGTACATCCTCTTATCATAAGAAACATGTGTACCAAGTTTCATAATCATCCAATGACAGCTGACAACTGCAAGGAACTTTCCAAGTACAGATGTACATGTGCACTTCAGCTAAACGCAAAACTCATTCATAGGGATTTTAACATTAGAGTACCCCAGGGGTAGTACCCCCAGGTGGCATACCCACCCCCCATATTTTTTATATTTTTTTTATATTTTTTCTAATTTTTCTAGATTTTTTTTTAACTTGCTAAACCAAAAACCCATTCATTTCCAGGCAGGGGACACCGACACCGACATCCTCTTTCCCCCTCTCACAATATCTCCCCTTTACTTCGTAAGGCGAGATAAAAATAGATTTAAAAAAAAATTTAATTTATTGATGTATAATCAATATAAAAATATTTCAGATTCAAATTTAGAGTTTAATTTCAAAATTAGAAATTGAATGAAAAACCCGAGTGATTGAAGTCCTTCCGATGTGGAAACAATTGACTTGGCTTGAAACTAACATTCAGTACCTGACATAGTGAGCAAAATCCAAAGGGAAATCCAGCGGCAAGGTACCCACAATTACCAAAGTTTCCAGAAGTTATTGTCTGGAAACAAAATTTCAACTTGGCCCACACGTGGCACCACCTATATGTGGATAAGCATGAAAAACAATCCCAAGCGAGATCTGGAGGCAAGGCACCCACATACCAAATTTGGAAAGAATCCGTTCAGGTTTTCAAAAGTTATTGTCCAGAAACAAAATTTTAACTTGACCCCCAGGTGGCGCCACCTGTATGCGAATCGGCGTGAAAACAATCCCAAACGAGATCTTGACCCATATACCAAATTTGAAAAGATTCTGTTCAGTTTTTGTTCGGAAACGAAGTCAGACGGACGCACGGATGCCTGGATTCTACGACGGATGGACTCCAACACTAAAGTTTGCCTTTATCTCTTCGAGCATCAGGGGACAAAAATGAAAGTATGGGGTCGGGCAATGTAGCGTGACATAAGCTCTCAGAACATATCAGAGCGAGGACAGGGACATGGACAGGGACACACACAGACATCATTCAAATTCCTATATCGAGGTTTCCACAGCTAAAGCTACGGGCTCTATAAAAAAGCCTCACCCCTCATCATTTTAATTGAATAATAAAGCTAAAATGGGGTCAGGAGTTTTGAATCTTAACTCCCTCTGACAGTTTGAAACTGGTATCAACATGAAAGAAGCTAAGACATACTTTTCATTGTCTACACAGGTACAAAGACGATACTTTTCAAACAAGATGTAATATGATCACGTTTCTGGAGAACTATTTCCTGTTCTCGTATGCCGATGACGGACAATCACAGAACTACTTTTCTATCGGCATATCGTACTGATACAGTACAACAAAGAGGGTTAGCGTAAGGGTGATACCTGTGGTCCAGAATCATAAATTTCTTTATGGGAGGAGCCCACCTGGATAGCCCGCAACACAGATGCTCGCTCCGCTCCACTGCCTAAGCAAGGAAAGAGAGATAAATCAATCAGTATTAGTATAACCTTTACATTAATAATGCCAAACCTAAAGACATACAGTCGTGAGATGGAGGTAACCCACCTTCAGCCGGAGTGAAGCCTACTAGCAACATGTAGAAATGTGGCGACTTGACAGGATAGTAATTTATTAAGATCGCATCAATCACCCCCAGATTTTGCTCTGAAATTTGACCAATCACTTCGACTGCCTCCTATTAAATATAGGAGGAACTTCAAACAGTACAGGGCATAAATAACACAACCATCAACCGGATTCCTCCGCATGCATGCAATAATGCTGCCTTAAAGCTGATGCACATAATTCATGGCAACAAGTAACCTATTGACATTTTGTTGAGGAAAAAAGGGGTTGGGGAAAATTCTAATACAACCACGGGAACCGCAGACAAGCTCTGATGTGTTTGGTAAACATTGTAGCTTGTTCCTATTACGAGTCATGAGAATGTTTTCCTTTAGTCACAGTCAAAACGTGCACACTTTTGTAACAACAAGTATTCAATTGTGTTTTGGTTTTTCTCTAGTCCCATTCAAGGTTAAAGCAGTTCTGCCTTGTACCGCAGATAATGTCCTGTTTTTTTTAGCCATTTCTCAACTTGCTGTTCCAATATTATAGTGTGAGAAAATGTATTTTCTGAGATTGAAGAATTAAAATATTTTACAACATGATACGAACCTTCTTCAAACTTATAATCACATGTCACATCATCTCTGTCTGGGTCGAAGCGGTCCACACCAGCATTGATAACTCCGCACATACTACCCATTTTCTTCGTGCTCACAAATTTACCCACCCTGGAAAGAGAAGTTCAAGTTTTTGTTAACGGGAATAACTGCAGAAGAATAACACACAGATGGATGTTGTATATAGATATTGTGTTGAAAGAAACCGCGAAAAGAATTTTTATATAGGAAATAGGAACTGAAGAGTAACAGAAACATTCTAAAATGAAGTAAATTCTTTAAGGGAGGCAGGATTGGTTTATATGGGAGCAGAAATGGGGCTGTGTTCCCTTCTTTGATGAAAGCGGGGTCATTCCTACAGAATTCCAGTTATTAAAGCACAATGAATCTGGATTGATAAAGCCAAGGCTTACAATCATAGGGTGCAGTCCCTTGTGGGCCTTTCCTCCATCGAGATATTTTCCGTAACAGACATTTCCCCTCAAGAGCATTTCCTAGCTTTGCATAGAGGCCTTTTCAGTTTTTTAGTTTTTTTTATTATGTTTTTGATACTGCCTCTGAAAGGCTTCATCTAATTTGAAGGCCAAAAATAGGAAAAACATGAAAATGCAAGAACTGAAATTAACTGAAAATCACTTTCATCGTAATGTTGAGCTAAATAGGTTAACTATGGGTGGATATGAAAGGATGTATAAAATTTCATTATCCTGGTACTGTATGTTGAATAGTTTTGTGTAACACGGATGGACGGGCAAACAATGAAAGATGCATTCGCAGGGAGCATAAAAATATCATCTTCCAAGATGGTAGAGGTAAAACCTACTTGTTTTTTATCCAAAATTGCTCCCAGGTGCCATCTTCCTTCACAACATTATCAATTCTGTCTGCATTCACTTCGGCAAAGATGAACCCTGTATCGTATGGTAGATGAACCTCGCCCCTTTTGATCGCCTGGCACGAGGCAGGACCACACTTATAGACCCCTACAAAAACAGTGCGTAATTTTTTGTTAATTAGTGATGCAGAGTACAAAGTTAAGATCAACAAAACTTTACTTGAATGTAATTTTTTGTTTAATCACTGCGGTCATTTTTGAAAAATGAGATTTGCATCTCTCTCCTCAAATCTGTCAAATTTCTGTATGAGAAAAATGGATTTCTCAATGTTAAGACTTCCATGTTCCCATTCACAAAAATTAGTGGGAAGAGTTCAGTTACTGATACTACAACAAACATGCAGTTAGGCATTTTTTTATCTTTTCATCAAATTTCTATTCATCACCAGACTACATTGAAGAATCCTATAACTGACCATCACTGAGCTCCTGTGGAGTTCCGTCAATGGCCTGCCATCCCCCGTACCCAGCAGGTAGATCAGGTCGGGCCATCCACACCTCATTCCATACATGGAAGTTCCTGTCATACAAGAAATGACAATTTTCTACATCGCAATATTTTTATAATATGGAAGAAAATGACAATAATTATATGTATAGGGAAACACCAGTAATCTAGCTTTTTTCTTTACTGGGAAAAAGTGCTGAAAATTTATAATAAATGCTGTTTGCGAAAGAGACTGTAGTTTAAAGGTGAACTGCAAAGCTTTTAACGTTATCTAAATTGTTGCTTATATACATCTTGTCTTGTGTGACATAACTTTTATACGTTTTTGGAGCAAATATAGTTTGAAAAATTGTACTAATAACAATATTTAAGTTATCCTGTTATAAATCCGTCTTGAAAACTTGCATCGCTTGTCTCTCTTGGTTTGTAGAACGTTATGTTATAGTGGCCCCCTTCATTCAAGTTTTATTCAAATGTGACGTCATGCTACGTCGGATGAATGAACGAGGACCACTATAACGTCAGGACGTTCCAAAAACAACGGGAGGCAAGCGATGACATTTTTAAAAGTTCTGGCTCTCGGTATAAGTTTTGACTTCTCATATACCAAAAATAAAACAATAACCCACAGAACTATTACCACATATAATTGTAACAACTATAGAAGTTCTTGTTTTATGACATTTTAACAGAACATTGGAAAGCTTTTCAGTTCACCTTTAAGTTTGAAGTACAAAATCTGTGACTCAGATTTTATGCGAGTGAGATTTAGTGATGTTCCCCAGTGAAACCAATGCACGTTAATGAGCTAACTTTATGCTTGAAAATTTCTACAAGTCTGATCATATCACTCATTCATGCATGCGATGAAAATTCTTCTGGAAAAATTCCCAATATTTTCAGAAATACAGTTACCATAAATGCCAATCCATGACTTCGAAAAACATTGGGTTTCACCTTAAATTTTTACCAGTTCCAACAATATGATCACTCTCAATGCAGAGCTGTGTACGGTATTCCCTTTAATAATTCAATCACAGGAAGTGAAAGTTCCTGCCATAAAGTCTGTGGGTGCTTGAATTTATTAGAACAGGTAGTTGAGAAAATGGTTCAAAATCATGCACGTAATTCATTATTTCTTCGCTATTTCAACGATTTTAGAGAGTGATCAAATTTATTAGAACCACCAATTGAATTTTGTTTATGGTTGGGGGATTGAATTATTGGAGGGATTACCATTGTAAAAAAAAAAAAGGTTGTCTTCTGATTAATGC
Source organism: Hanleya hanleyi (assembly GCA_036873755.1). Taxonomy (NCBI): domain Eukaryota; kingdom Metazoa; phylum Mollusca; class Polyplacophora; order Lepidopleurida; family Hanleyidae; genus Hanleya; species Hanleya hanleyi. The sequence continues at coordinate 40,953 of JAVTVY010014462.1, forward strand.
GGGGATTAATTTACTCTCACCAGGTGGAGTCCTCACTGATATTCTCCACTGGTTCCCCCTTGTCACTCCAGTACATATCTATAGTCAGTGAGCCATCGCTGTCGCACGCCGAGCTAAAATTGGTCACACTCCTCGCTGGCAGGCCCAGAGCCCTGCACACTGAAAAGATGGGGAGATTGAATAAAGTACCTTAAGGAATGGGTCTCCAATCATTTCAAGCACATCAAGTCAACTAGGATTTATTAAATTTTGACCAGGTGACAAGCCATGATATATGATAATTTAATTTACCTTCAAATTAAATGCAGCACCGAATCAATCAAAGATTTCTTGAATGTAAGTCCCCCCCCCCCCAACATCCCCCACTTCCAGGCTGACAGTACACAACTGCAAGGTACTAAGCCTCTTCCATGCAGTTGTTCATCGAATATTTATCAATATATGGACTGGACAAGCATCCATTGAGGATACACAGACATAAATCTCGGCAAAATCACTGAAAGGGGTACAGAAGCCTGATCGTGCACATCTGCAAAGTATTCAGAATCTTCCATGTAAATTCTGAAGTTGTTCATCAAATAGTAACCAAAACAAATCAAGGCCTGCCAAAGGACCAATCTATGGATCTTTAATCTAGCTGTTTCAAGATCTGGAGATCACCACATGATGGAGAAATAGCCAAATGGGCCAGTCAGCTGGGTAGCTGTAGGCAGTTCTCAGTATCCCTGTACTATTATATGTACCATGGGTGTAGTATGAATTTGGACAGCCTAGATGTAATGCTTCAAAAGATCAAGACTCAAATCTGACCCAGATAAAATAGGCACGGTCAGTCGTCATGGTCATCTTCACTAGCCCCTGATCGTCGCCAGTTGAATGTGTTGTATGAAATTTGGAAAGGCTGGTAATAATCCGTCACGAGATATTGTGTTAACAAGCAAGTTGAACGAACGGACGGACGGACCAAGCAGACAATACCCTTCGACCAAAATTGACCGGAGTTAAAAATCAATAGGCTTCTTATTTGCCATCACAATTCACATCTCTGAACTCCACTTATAGCATAAACATAACAATTTTCAATGATTTACTAATTTTCAACTAGCGACCTTAACTTTTGACCTCAAAATGAACAGGGTTCCTCTCTGACCCATGAGTAAGGTATACCCAAAGTTTGGTACCCATTCATGGCCTGGAACTGGAGATATTTCATGGACAAGCAAAAGTTAAGAGACAGATGGACGGAAACCATTATTGCATGATACGCCCCTTATCTTAAGACGGGCATATGAAAAGGCCACAGACAAAATAGTTAACAGAGAAAACCGCTAAATTGAAACATCTCTGGGCCAATTCACTTACAGGAGGTCATAATACCAGAGAAGACCCAACACTGGCCGTATTTGACTGGTTTACCAGTCCGGTAGAACTGTTCGATGATGGCCTCACTGCCAGTCCAGGTTTGAGGCGATCGGCCATCCGCATAACTGCCTTCCCATTTCCCCACCAGTATGCCCTGGTCATCTTCTTCATTAATCTGAAGTTACGAACATCATCAAGTTTCGGCTATGATAATAAGAATACAAAAATATCCGAGAGGTACGGAAGATATACGGAGATCCGTCTATAGACATTTCATGCTGGAAATAGCCGAGGGACTGTAGGAGATTGAGGGATATGTAGTTCCTACAACCGGCAAATGATGATATAAGGGCAAGCACATCTTTTACCATTACTGTAAAGAGTTCAACTAACAATTTTTTTGAAGTGATGTAAATGTATAAACCTTGTTTATAAATACATGTAGTCTGTTCAACTAATTTATGGAAACTTCACACTGCACGACTACAGGGCACTGGTCACATATCGTGCAAATTTCATAATTGTCCATACAATATTAACCAAGATCCAGCCCGGACAAGTCCCAATTCACGAAGATTTCAGGAACCAAGGGCCAAAACTCTTGAAAATATAAGTGAAACGCAGAGTAACTTTACGCTGCACAAGCATGGGGTACTGACCACATATCATGCGAACTTCAGACTTGTCCATGCAATATTAACCGAAATCCAGCCCGGACAAATCCCAATTCACAAAGATTTCAATTACGCGAAATGCGGAGAAAAACTCTACGCTGCATAACTACGAGACACTGGCCACAATTCATGCAAGTTTCAATCCTGTCCATCAAATATTAACCGAGATATTGAGCAGACAAGAAATTCGGACGGATGGACAGAAGGACAGACGGACAGACAGACAAAGCGATCGCAATATGCCCCCCTCTAGGTAGAGGGGGGCATAACTACAAATTCATCCCGAAAGTCGTGCGTCAATGCACCCATTAGTGTACCGGGGGAAACCTTTTGTCTATGAATTGGAAGTAGGGAAGATGGATCGAGATGCTTGCCTACCCAAGTCTAGCATGTAGCGACCACAAGAACATCAATTATAGCGGCAGGACTGGATGAAAACACTCCCAATTCACACCAAAATCAATGAAGAATATGCAGAAAACATTGCCACTAATTTACCATTAAAAAGGAATCTTACCAAAGCTGTGAGTTTACGGGAGACGTTGATAGCATTACCACGTGCCATAGCTGGCATTCCTGATTTGTCGAGCACTCTGATCGCACAATCCAGAATCACTCCATCAAACTACAAACAAAACCAGTTGTCAATGAAGACCAAATTTATTCAGTCAAGAAAGGAGAGGAAATCATTGATGAAGACGAAGTACTGGAATACGTACAATGTCATGTGATTTTTAATTAGACGGCTCATTATGAATTACTTTCACCAATTAAAATTCTTTGGAAACTTTGCGCACTCAGTTCAAAATTAAACTAAAAGGTATTAGAGTCGCCTGCCTTTTAATATGGTATTCCCCACATCCTTTAACCAGAAGATGAAAGGGGGAAAATTCTGAAAACACACCTTTGATAAATCAGATTTGTTTACAAACTGCTAGTAATCTCTATCGGACAATATGAGACTCGAGCACAAAATTTAGCTTTCCCATATCATATTCTCTCCAGGTCTAGCTGTTACATATAATGACTCATGAGGCATTTGTGTTTATGACCTTCAGATATCATTACGACCATTCACAGTTGATGTATTATCTGCTGTTATGCTAGGTGTGGCTCCACACATTCACTGCACCAGTGCATTCTTCAATGGCCAGAATATTAGGTCACGGGTCTCACATTCATGATGTATATTGAAAAGCAAATGATTGTGTCATACTGTAATAATATGCAAAGCAAACATTTGCGTCGTACTGCAAAAATCTGTAAAGCAAACCATTGTGTAGCACTAATAATCTGCAAAGCACACCTGCGAGAAGTTCCAGGGTTTTCCACTGATGTGTTTGTGGTTGCCAATGTAGATTTTCCCCGTCTGGTTGAGCACGTACTCCTCCTTGGCATCATCGTCCTCCATGTATACAGTGTCCTCTGTAACAGTGAACAATTAAATGTATACCGTGTCTTCCGTAACAGTGAAGAATTACAAGTTAAGCAGGTGAAGTAGATATATACCGATTACAGTGAAACCTGGAAATAACGAGTGACCATGATGGGACAGAGTAAAAATCACCGAGAGTTTTGACACTGGTTTGACAGTGCGTTTTTCTCGGGGTCTGCGATGGTAGTTCCCATAAAGACAACAGCCCGAATGACAACAACGCTGAAGGAAAAAAGTAATATGTTGACTGCCTACAATTGATTACTGTGTATTTTTTTAAATATACTGATCAATGGAACCAGTGATATTCGTAAAACCTTGGTATACATGCATTCACTATGAGAAAAAGTGTGCCAAAGACGATGGTCAGTTTTGCCTCTATTGCTGAACGAGACGTTAAACCTTAATTCTCCCTCACTCTGATGGGATTCTGGTATTTCCAGGGATCTGTATTTCCAGGTTTCAAGGTATATGCAAATTGAGTCCTTTCATTTTACATTCTTGTCATTTTCAAGGCTTTTCAAGGATTGCTAGGTGGTGCGAGGAGATCTAAACGGCGCACAATCAATGGATGCTGTAGTTTTAACTTTCCCATCCCTTACACAAACATTTGATTTATCCACAGATTCTAGAAAAGAGGGGTCTTGACCATGTGGTAAACCTCTAATAATTCAATCACAGGAAGTGAAATTTTCTGCTATAAATTCAGGGGCGATCAAATTTATTAGAACAGCTGATTGAATTTTGTCCCATGTTAGTTGTGATTGAATTTTGATAGGCGGATTGAATTATTAGAGGGATTATCGTAAAGTGACAAAAGCTTCACCATTTGAAGGGGAGACCACTCATGGATGTGCACCATTTTGCCCGAGCATTGTGCAGTCGGAATCCTTTTGGAAAGACCGATAAATTCTGTAGTCACTCTATTGAAATTCAATCACCCCAAATTTTGTGAACTAAACTCGGTCATTCCATAATTGGATTCCCTCTAAACATCTTGAAATAATGAAGAAATAACAGATTTTCTGCAAGATTAGGACCAGGATTTGCCGTAAGCAGCATTACCGGTAACTCAAGTTATAGTGACCTACTTTTGGACCAGGGATTGAAGAGGATGTAAATAGGCAGTTGGTGTTCATATCGGAACAATGATTTCTTATTCCCATCTTCTTTCTTGATGACATCCACCCTCAGTTGCCATTTTCCGACGAAGGTCGCTGAAGGAGTGAAGATAGTGACAGTAGTGACGTTGTCATTGATCCCTTTGATCTTTGCCCCCCATTCATCTGGGTTGTCCTTGTCGGAGAGTACAAGGTCCACCAAAGAGCCCTTGCCTGGTCGAGGATTGTTCCCTGAAAAAAAAACACCGAAAACTTAAAAATCAAACATTTATAAATAATGTTATTGTTTATTATTAAAACAAACCCGTTGTTACTTAATGCCACTTTTCCTCCATTTGGAGATCCACTGCAAACAAATTAACTCCCCTTACGGTCCCCTGGATCGTCCGCCAGGTGGCGTGCTCTTCGCGCATGTCCCATTCTCTTTTTCTGTGCAACGGCAAGACCTGTTTATGACAAGGCCGAGCCAAGCGGGGAGGATGGGCGGGTAAATCAAACCGTAACAACGGGTTTGTTTTAATAATAAACAATAACATTATTTATAAATGTTTCATGTTTATGTCTTAAAAACGACACCCGTTGTTACTTAATGCCAGACTCCCAATAGTGGGGGTTGGGTAGCCGGCCTTGTGGCTTGCTTTTGGCTTAAGCGGAGCACGCCCTGTTCTGATTCTATAATTCTAATTTGCCTAGTAATATCATGATAATTCCCGTGTCGTATAGAAGCGTAGGGAACTCAAGGTATTACGAGTAGTGCGGTGAGTGGGGGAATGAATTCCGACCATCTGCCCGCATACTCGGCTAGATAACCAGATGCCATCGTGATGCCTTGAAGTCCCTTCGTCTCTGATACGGCTCGTCTTCTATACTCACCGAATTGTCAGGATCTTGCTTGCTTGAGCAGCGCCCCCCCCTTTCTTCTTAGTGGAAATCAGTGGACTATACGTTGGGCTGCAGCTAATGGCCCTAACGTAGTCACCCTGTCTGTTTGAACAGACATGTCCCTAAGATAATAGTCAGCGAAGGTAGAGTTCACAGTCCATGCGCAGGCTTGAACGATCTCGTCCAGTGATAAGTTTTTCCAGAGCGGCCAGGACGTAGCAATAGCTCTAATCTCATGAGATGATGCCTTCGAGAGCAAGGGAGGAGCATCGATGGCGAGTTGGTATGTCCAGTGTATCGTCTTCCTCAACCAGGATGCAACTGTATTCTTCGTGATGTCCGCAGAAGCTCCTGGATGTAATGACAGAAATAGAAGACGCCTAGATCCCCTCGTAGAGTCTGTTCTCTTTAAGTAATACCGTAAGGCTCTAACTGGGCACAGTAGTCTGTCGTCCTCCAGCGGTCCTACGAAGTCTGTGAGTGCTGGGATCTGGTATAGTCTTTGAGCACATGGTCCCTGACGTGTTGATTCATTCTTGGCGATGAATTCCGGGATTGGACGAAATGATATAGTTTTCCAACCTGCGGTCCATGCCAGGGAGCTGCGTTCCAATGCATGAAGTTCGGAGACTCTGGTGGCTAAGGCGAATGCTGTTAAGAAGACTGTCTTATAAGACAGTGCCTTGATCGTAGCCGACTGCAACGGTTCAAACGGTGGCCGTAGAAAGGCACTCAGTACCACTCCAAGGTCCCACTTTGGTAATAGCTGTCTTGTCCGGCGAGACTGTAAGGCGAAGGACTGTAGAAGCGCTGTAATGTTGACATCCTGTCCGATATCTGTTCCTGACGTCAACTTCATGACTCTGGACAACGCAGAGCGGTATCCCTGTATAGTGCTCATCTTGAATTCCTTGTCTCGATGCAGGTGCAGCAGGAATTCGGCTATCACTGGAACAGAGGCAGTGTCGGGATCGATGTCTTTGGTCCCACACCAGGTACAGAAGTAGGTCCACTTGGCCTGGTAAAGTCTAGAGGTGGATGGTCTGTTTGCCGCTGCCATCGCCTCCGTAACTTGTTCTGAAAACCCCTGGTCTGTAAGGGATTGCTTGATAATCTGCAGACGTGAAGGTTGAGCCACTGTGGATCGTGGTGTAGAAGACCTCCTGGTTGATCTAGTAGTCGGTACCACGGAGGCAGCTGACGAGGGACGTCGGTTAGTAGGTGGATCAACTGCGGGAACCATGGACGGCGCGGCCACCATGGCACTACGAGCAGGATAATACAGCTGTGTTCTGTTATCTTCTTCAACACTGGCTGAATAAGCGCAATCGGTGGGAATGCATAGGCGATCAGGTTGTCCCAGCTGATTGACATGGCGTCGACTGCCCAGGCCTGTGGGTCGAGCATCGGGCTGACGAAGATCGGTAGCTGAGCGTTGTTTCTTGTTGCGAACAGGTCTACCAGAGGCTGCTCCCAAATCGATGACACTTGGCGAAACGCCTCTGTATGGAGATGCCATTCTGTCGATAGAACTTTGTCCGGCCGAGAAAGGCTGTCTGCAATGACGTTCAGGTGGCCGGGAACATGCCGTGCTCGGACCCGGCACCGGTGATTCTGTGCCCAAGTGAAGAGAGACCACGTCTCCTGGAACAGTATCCGGGACTTCGTCCCCCCCAACTTGTTGATGTAGCTTACTACTGTCGTGTTGTCTGAAGCAACCATCAAGGATTTGCCGACCAGTTGAAGGCTCCAATGCTGGACTGCCATATTCACTGCCATCATCTCCAGCACATTGATGTGTAGTGTTCTCTGCTGTGGAGACCATCTGCCGGCTATCTTTAGCTGTCCCAGGTGGGCTCCCCAACCCGTGAGTGATGCGTCGGAGAATAGATTCTCGTCCGGCGGCGGCCACTGCAGCGGAATCCCGAGCATGACGTTCTCCCTGGACTGCCACCATTCCAGAAACTGATGCAAGTGCCGAGGGACCGGAACCCCGGGATTGATGGCTGGAGCTCGCAGGTACGGCTGTAGGTTGAACTGCAACGGTCGTAACTGGAGTCGTCCATACTGTGTCAGATCTTGAGTTGACGCTAGCAATCCCAGTAGGCTTTGCCAATGACGTAAGCGTTGCGATTGGGAAGATAAAAATCTTCGGACGAAAGGCTGTATCTTTGTCCAGCGTTCCTCCGGGGGCAGGATGATCCGCTTCCGTGTGTCGAAGACTGCTCCGATGTATTGACGTCTCTGTGCCGGCTCCAGCTCCGACTTCGTTGGATGCGGAATGAACCCGAGATACTTCAGGACCTGAATGGTGAACTGTATCTGGAGCTTGAGTACTGGCTTCCTTGACCCCCAGACAAGGATGTCGTCGATGTATGCCTCTATGTTGATAGCCCTTAGGTGAAGAAATGAGATGATTGGTGACGTGATTCTTGTGAAACACCATGGGGCGATGGAGATGCCGAACGGTAGAACCTGCCATTCGAACCGTCTTCCGGCAATGATGAATCGGAGATACCGCCGATGTCGAGGATGAATGGGTACATGGAGGTATGCATCTTGGAGGTCGACGGAGGCCATCCAATCGTCCGGTTGTAGGCGGGACCGTAATGCTGGAACCGATGTCATCTTGAAGTGGGGAGGTGGCTCCAGAACGTCGTTTAGTCGCCGTAGATCTATGATCATGCGAAGCTGACCTGTGCCCTTCTTGGGGACGAGGAAGACCGGGCTGTAGAATCCTGGACTTCCTTCTTCTACGGGTAACTCTCTGACGGCGTCCTTGTCCAACAATACCTGAACCGATTCCAGTAGTGTTTGTACGTGTTCTGGTCGAACTGGAAGACGTGATGGCTTGGGTCTTGAAATGAGCCTGGGGTACTCTCGAAAAGTGAGGGAAACTCCGTCTCTTAAGGACTCGATGACCCACTTGTCGCTTGAAATGAGCTTCCAGTTCCGCCAGAATATCTGTAATCGCCTGCCGACGACCGGATGATTGAAGTCCTGAAACTCTGGGAGGATGAAGGGATGAAGATGATAGGTTAAAAGCTGAGGCTGTGGACCGTCAGTTCCGACGGTCGGGCTCTCCTCTGCCCCGGTCGGAAGACTTTCCTCCTCTGCCACGAAATTGTGCCTTTCCGTAGGTCCGAAAATTCTGCTGGCTGTCCTGCTTCTGATTGCCTGAATCTTGGCGTGGTAGCGGCGCAGAACGTCCTCCCCTGGTGGACTTGCCTTGGCCTTTGCCTTTGCCCTTGGCTTTACCCTGGCCTACGAGGGCTCCGATCATGCGGGAAGTTTTCTCGTCGTTAACAGCAGACATAACCGTGGGGATGGCCTGATTGAAGAGGTACTTGGATGAAATGGGCTGTTGCGCTAGCTCATTCTTCACTGAGCCCAAAACCTCAGACTTCGGATGCTTCAGGTAAGCCGTCCGTCGGGCCTGCACCAGTGTAGCGTAGGAGAAAAACCCCGTCTCCATGAGATCCAAGTTAGCCTTGTTCGTGGAGTCAATGAACGAAGTGAGAAACTCAATTTTCTTCTGTGAGAAGGTCAAAGATCCATCCTTATGCTTCTTATCTGGATCCTGGACTACCTTGGACATGGCCGCCAGGAACCAATCGGAGTAAGATGTAATCCTGTGCTGTGTCAACATCATGTCTTCCATAGCGCAGGCTTGCTTTTGCTGGAGTACTACTGCTGGCGACTTTGTAACGTTCAGCAGTCTGTCAAGATCCGAGTCCGACTTCGGGGCTTTGAACGGCAAGTTGTCTCCGTGAAGGACGTAGGCCCTGTAGGGACCAGGCTTCAAGAGCGTCTTCTGGGTCTTGAACTGTCGATCCGTGCTGACACACAAGTCGTATGATGCCGGAGATGGAGGGCATGTAGGCAAAGCTTCCTCCTTAGACGGCTCCTTCTTCCCGTAGAGAGTTGCTGCTGTAAGTCTCCTCCGTTTACGGGTGATATCCGACAGCTGGTCGGTAAGCTGCTTGTCTTCGCCAACCGCTGGTCTGGGCATTTCAGGAACCAACTCTTGTAATGCTGCTATCCTGGCTCTGAAGGAAATCTCTTCCTTGCTGTTGCTTTCTACCTCCGTCTGACGGATGGGGGTCGAACCTTGAGATGAGGATGCCGCAGAAGTGGAGCGTCGTGCATGGCCCTCATCCTCCGAACCAGATTCAGCACTGCTAGTAGAATGGGGTTGAGTAACCTCCGGAGCCTCCGTAGAAGGAACTTCTCCCGTGGTGATGGTTGCTGTTGGAGGCCTTCTCGGAAGAGACGTCCGCTCACTCCGCTCCGCGGGACGGCTCTGGTCCCTGGCTGCATCCCCGGTCTTCTTCTTATCCCGATGCTCGGGCTTTTCATGATGACCCGGGCTGCGGTGACGGCGGGTATAAGTCCGTTCTCCCGACTCCGTATACTGTAGCCGATGACGGGAAACCGGTGAACGGCTCCTTTGCCTAGAGTACGGTCGCTCTGGTGAGGTCTCCCTGTAACGGCGCTGTCCGTAAGGTGAACGGGACCGTCGCCTGGACTGGTATCCCTCCCGACTTCGATGCGGTAGTGGGGATCGGCTTCGTCTATGAGACTTGGCTATCGCAGCACCGGTATACAGTTCCGTGGAACGGGTGTGACCTGAACTGGAAATCGACTCATGCCATTCTCGCTGCTTCCGTTCCCCTTGAGTCCGTGTCCTGTCGGATGCGGAGTCCCGGCGATCTGTATAAGTCCGTTCCTTGTGGGTCCGTGACTTCTCAGATGTCCGTGCTGTAGCCCGCTCCGGGGTACGGCTCCGGGTACTGGTCCCAGGATGAGGTTCCGTGGTACGGCTCTCTGTATGGGTCCGTCCCTCGGTGTCCCTATAGGCTTTCGGCTTCTCCAGCTCACGGCCTTTCTTTGTGCGGTGATCCCGGCCAGCTGTTTCCTTGTCGGGGTCCCGCTGTGATGCCGGAGTCCGGTGGCTTGGTCTTGATTCCCGGACTACCGTAGCCGATTCCTTCTGTGTCCCCGGTATACGGCTGTCTTTCGTCGCTTGCGGAGACTTGGAAGAGCAGGAGTTGATGTCCGAGGAATCGGCTTGATCTGTGTCTCTGCCAGGGCTACTTTTCAGGTCAGCTGGTTCAGTCGCAGGAACTGTAGACTGGTCTAGCTGAACGAAGTCCTCGCCTCTAGCAGGTGCTGTTTCCATAGGAACTGTGCCGCTGGGCTGTATGACCGGACTCGTCAAGTTGGTAACGTCCATGTCTTGATTCAATGCAAGATCGTCGAATAGGGCCTGATTAGCATGAGCTCTTTCTGTAGGTCCTTTCTTCGAATCGAGGCCGGCAGCTCTCAGCAGAATGCTACGCCTAGCTAAAGCATAGCTCGCCCAGGTCACGTCGTCCCAGTCGATGCACTCAGCACAGGTCGTCTCTCTGTAACATACCTGTGCTCTGCATTTAAAACAAGTTGTATGTGAGTCTTTTACGGGCCAAAATTGACGACAAGATTCACATCTTTTACTATTCTTAATAGTTTGGGTGACTACGTTAGCCATGCTTGACTTACAATACCAAAATAAACCCTAGGGTGCGTCTATATAAGCCAAACACTTTGTTTACAACGGAACTCTTTCAAAACAGGTCTAGCTAGCTAGACTGCAAAAGAAAAAGAGAATGGGACATGCGCGAAGAGCACGCCACCTGGCGGACGATCCAGGGGACCGTAAGGGGAGTTAATTTGTTTGCAGTGGATCTCCAAATGGAGGAAAAGTGGCATTAAGTAACAACGGGTGTCGTTTTAAGACATAAACTGTGGTATTAAAATACTTTGAAAATTTGACATACATGTAAGCCATAATCTTAACATATATCATATTCATAGGCCAGCATTGTGCCTCCAAATAACATGGCCAGCATTCACAATTTCTTCGATTTTGAATGGATTTACTTGAAATCAATGGCAATAAATCCGCAAAAACATCACGGATACAGTATTCACCTTTGTCAACATCAAAGCTAAGCTTAGAGTTTCCACCTTTGTCAACATCACAGATAGAATATTCATCTTTGTCAACATATTGGATAGAATATTCACCTTTGTCAACATCACAGATAGAATATTCACCGTTGTCAACATATTGGATAGAATATTCACCTTTGTCAACATCATTGATACAGTATTCACCTTTGTTCAACATCATGGATAGAATATTCATCTTTGTCAACATCATGGATACAGTATTCACCTTTGTTCAACATCACCGATAGAATATTCACACTCGTCAAGATCATGGATAGAATATACACCTTTGCCAACATCATGGATACAGTATTCACTTTGTCACATTTATAAGTAGCATGTATAGAATTGAATATTATCAATGAACCTGCTTAGAAAATTGCTAAGTTATAGGGCTTCATAGTTGTTCACACAGTGCTTTGCTTTCAAAACAGTAGCTCATATGCGATTATTCTTCTAATGCCAATGTATTTCAATGGGTTTTCCTTGGACTAAATGGAATCCCCCACATCCACTATGCAATAATAATAGTTCTTCCAGCATTTAAACTACATTTAAGTCCATTCTGGTAGCATCAGATCTTATACCCTAACATGCCTAATGTCAGATACACCTTCTGATCGCATTGGGGTCACAGGGTTCGCACAGCTGGGAAAGATCAAAATTCCAAGACATTTCCAGGACAAAATTGCTGTTTTCCAGGACAAGTTGCATGCATGATTTTTACTCTTGAAAAATTTTGAAACATAATTTCATTCAGTCTTGGATAAAAAAAATTAAAGACTGGTGTGGACTAGTGAATGAGAAGCTCATACATTACATACTGTGTGATCTCCAGTTATTTTCAGTCAAATGTATTTGCTCTCAACGCAATGTATAGAGGTTATCTACCCTTGATTATCTCCCCTGTTGTCACCAGGAAGTATGAAATACACGTGGAATATGGCTCCGTTTTCGGCTTGAAATATTTGCCACTAAAACGAACAATTCATTCAGAGATAGAGATTCTAATCTAAAGGACAACGGATGGGTAAATAATCGTACAAATTAAATCTTAAAACGATATTATGCTTGAATCGGCCGTGGAAGAGCCAAAGAAAGATGTGATAGTTCGATTACTCCGCTCACGCTGATAGCAGGATTCGTGCTTTGCACCTTTCGCGCGACTTTTCACGGCACTTTCCCCCATATTTCCAACATCGAACGTGTTTTGGCAAAGCTTGCACTTCGCTCTGTGCAAAGGCTCCTTGACGTGCCAGTCCCGGTAGTCCGCATGACTCGGCCACGAAGAATTAAAATGACAAAGGCGTGACATAAGGTCATTCCACATTTCTCTCTCAGATTAATGATCGGAGGTTTCCGTGAATATCCGTCACCATGGGAGCCCAGTGACGGATGTCTCAATTCGATATTTGATTGGCCGAGAAGTTTTACTATATTTACTACGAATGTTTATGAATGAATTGGCGCGTCAGTGAACTAGGGAATCCCCCGACAGCGATGACCGATCGTTGGAGTGAGCATTTGCCGACGGATGATTCGCAGCACAGTAATTCTATTGATTTTGCAGGACTTTCAAGGACACATACTATTTTTCCAGGACTTTCCAGTACTGGAAAGCATACTTTTATTTTTCCAGGACATTTAAGGACATTCCAGGACTGTGCGAACCTTGGGTCAACGTTAAAAACACGACACGTCGCTTTTGTGCACACAACTCTCAGCCAATCAGCATCATCCTGTACGAAACTGAGCAGAGTGAGCTCATGCAGGATGTTACAGCTAAATGTAACATCTCCTCTTTCCAAACAGTTGAGCAGCTAACTTATTCCTTCTTCTTTAAGACATATACTGGATGCATTTTCCATCTATCTCGTATGCGGACAAAAGCTTCCTTTGTTGAGCAAACTGTTGAATGTGGCTGCGTTTTTCAGCTCAATCCTGTCAGAGGGTGTTGTACCGACACTTTAGGAGGTTACCCTATTTCTTCCACATGTAATTATTCAGATGGCAAAAATGAACTTCAGGCATCTGTAGAAAGAATTTCTCCTAACATTCTACAAATGTCACTAGCTGTTTTTTCAGTTTTTGGGATAAATAACATACCCATGTCAAGAGTTTTTAGCCTCAGTTGACATTAAGATGTTTTTTTCTGCTTCCAAGTCTAAAAATGCTGTTCGAAAAATTAGAAAAAATATGGTACAAACTGTGACAATGGGAAAATTAACTAAGTTGGGAATGTGTCTCATAAAGGCTTGCATTCAGTACAAAGATGAATACAGTTGGAATCCCTGATTTGCACTATAATTTAAGCTACTCAAGACAATACTATCTCACCACGATACATGTGACAGGTACATTTGACACATGAGTGACCGCATGAGTACTTCTGGTTCATTCTCATGGTCTCTCCCCTATCTCTTAAGCATGTAACATTTGACAACAGTTGTAAATGTGGTAAATATGAATCATTTTCTTCTATTATTCCAAGAAAAAGCCATTATGCTTACTTTCATGATAATTTTGGCAACTTCAGGTCGAAAATAGTCCAGTTATCATCAATTAAAAATATTTCCTAGGTTGATAAAATATGGCAAAGGGATCTGATTAACGAACCAAAACTCATGCAGTCAGCCACACGTCAGTGCACTGCCCGCTGCTATCGGGACAAGATGGTACTGATTCAGGATTACCTTGAATTATTGAGCAAATCCAGGATTATGTTACAAACATGCACAGCAATAACAAAGGTAACGATCAGGAGGTCGATAGCTCACCGAACTGGAACACCAATCTGAGATCATCATTCTTCTGGTCGTATTTTCTGTTGAAGGAGAGTTTGATGTCAAAGGGCTGTCCGCGACGAACAACGAGTTGACGGGGGTTTGAGGCGAGGATACCAGTCTGCTTCTCCAAGGTGATCTCAAACTCATCAGTGTGGTGAGCCAGGGTGTTTTCTGTGATGTTGAAGTCCAGGGATTGTAGCTTTAGGGTGTCTCCAACAGGAGTGTCGGCAGAATCTGTTGAATACCAAAATAAAAATATAGGATTCTTAAGGTGGCTCTCCAGATGCCATTTTCTTCAACAAAATTTACGAGTTCCGACACAATTTTTTTTTTCAATATGTAACTGCCAAAGATTAGTCCGTTTTGCTATTTTGTACTAGAGTTCCAATGCCTTTATTGCCCTGAATGTTTACGTAAATTTCTAGTTGAAAACCTGGAACCCCATGTCATGTGTCATATTCTCCATACTTGGTCTACAACTTCCAAATTCAGCATACATTCAAAATTTTGAGGACTTCACAGATTGTTTTCAAAAAGAGCTGGGGTGACATCACACAATACATCAGTGTGATTATGACAATACAAAACCATGACACGACATGTAGTGACATGTCGCTGATGTGCTTCTTGACCGAGCTGTATACTAAACTGATAGTTCAATTCATTTCCTTTTTTTCTGCGGAATATGGCCGATTATGTGGCTGGAACAACAACAACAACAATATGCTTTCTTTTAAAGCGACTAAGGATATAGGGGTTTTAGTAAAATGTTCATTTTCCATGTATGGGCATTGCACATATTAACTTAATGGAAGTTGTATTCAACCTGACCACGAAACACCCGACCAAGAAAACTGCTAAAGATAGTGCCCAGCGACCAACAAAGCATTTACAGTACAGCTCATTTTGCCAATAATATTTGTAAAAGTAAGCATTATTCTTTCTTTCACTAGGAGGATAACTTCATGCACATTGACCATATAATTAATTACCACTAGTTTCAAGCATTTCCTCCGTGTTGTCATCCACACTAAATCAACTAAGAGGTATTTCTATCATTGAGGTATCTCCATCCTAGATACCCCTGGTACACATGGAAACGAATCATGTTCATGGAAAATGCAACTGTAAATTTCAACCAACCAGGAAAGCAACATTCCATGTATATTGACCAATAAGATCCCTTGCTTTATGCGACCATGGCATGTTATCATCTGACAACAGATTTGAATACACTGAAAGTGGCCAGAACGAGGTCTGCTATTCAAGATAGTCAAGGTTTCACCTTTGGCTCACAAAGAAACCATGGCACTGTGAAGATGCCATGCTGTACGCAGATCCAAATTCAGCAACTCAGAAATTTACCTGTGAAGCCAGGAGATCCAGCAGATCCCACGTCAGTGTGCAGAGTCAATCTATTGTTCAGATATATATTGAAAATCTTGATTCTCTGCCTTAAAACAAGCCTCCATCCATTGCCCGTAGTGGCAACCCCCTTACATATGGCCTTTAACGTTTTGAAATATATTGTTTTGAAAGTCATTTTAGCATGTTGTAGTTGTTGTAGCATTCCCAATCGGCATGAAACTCGTCTATCCTGCATGATTATGATTGTGGTAGGCATCGGCAGGGGTCGATCTCTGAAATCGTAAGAAACTTCACAGAATTTCTCTTCACACGAAATTCTGGATATTTGCAAAGGTTTCATGCACATCACCCCTGGGAGCAAGCTGCTAATTTGCATAATTAATAACCCCCCTCAAATACACTTGAACTACATGTACACAACTACACTTCTGGAACTCAAAAGCCACCACCCAGGCAATCTCCAAAGGCAAACAGTATAGAAATATGTTGATGCTGAAAAGTCGATGGAATCAATAACATATTCAACATTTTGCGATTGATACATGTATAAAGGCTTTAGTTTTAGGCATGAAAAAAAAAATTCCATGTCAACAGTAATATAGCGTGATTCCGCAGTCGATCACTCACCCCTAACATCATGTATTCCCCTGATTAACTCGTCCACACCGAAGGTGTTCCGTGGCATCAAAGCAATGGTTGGAGGGTAATGACTAGTCCCTGATCTTCGTCCGGAGTCCATCCCACGAACCCTGTGGGTGAACAAGATCAAACTGTACTCAACTTTGATATGACGTGACTCTGGCATGGTGGAATAGATTGCGTTGCAGGACTGTTGACACTCAATGGAAGCTCTATGAGTATTACGCTCCAAATACAACTTGAAATTTAGCAGTATAAGTTGCATTATTATTGGTAGGGCTTAAAATGGTGTCCAGTAGAAATATAGGACAAAACATGTCGATGATACCCTTTGGGCAATTTTCGCCGGAGGAGTAATAATTCAATCCCCCTAACAAACTTCAATCACTTCCAACTTTGGAGACAAAATTCAATCAGTGGTTCTAATAAACTCGATCACCATTTAAACTCATTGAAATAGTGAAGAAATAATGGATTTTGAACCATTTTATGGTGGAGAATTTTGAGTACTAGATGTTTAAGTAGAATGGCTTATGATGAAGACAGAATTAATTTGAAAAGTGATAGGGTATTACTGAGAATAAACTTGCTTGTTTGGTGTGACCGTACCTGCCCACCGAAAAGGCTCCCACTCAAAACTTGTTATTGTATAAATTTTTTATTATTATCTGAGAAATATAGACTCTCTTGGAAACTTGTCTCATATTGAAATTATATATGTAAACCAGGAAACTACATATATGTGTAAAGCAGGAAAGGAATGGTAATATTTTCACACATCTGTCTCTACCTTTATGAAGCAATATTGTCTCTAGGTATGTGATCACAAAAAAATTGAATGGAAAAGAAAATTAAATTAAAAAAAAATCGACCTACATGTACCAACCCAGGGTTTGTAGCAAGTTTATGTTTGTTACCCCAAACAAAAAACTTTTTAATTTTGGCCTGGCCATATGCATAGCAGGTCATCCTTGTAGTTTTATTATAGAACATAAATATTATCTTGGAGTGGAGGTCAAGTATGCACAATGACCTACAGGCTTTCGTCACACTCTAAATATCAAGGTGTAAAGCATACAGAGACCCTTCAACCATGAAATTATTTCTTTGTTACTTTATATGGCAGAACTTCAGTGCCTGGGTACTTAACACCACAAAACCCTGTTTACTATTAGACAACAAAACTCTGACTTGAGAACCTCATTTCAGGTCACCTCAGGTGGGGCAGGATCAAGATTGTGATGTTTTCTGATTTGAAACTTGCCTGTAATATTTTTCGTCATAATTCTACAACAGAATAAATCTGGTTTTTGACTATAGCAGTACTAGGTTATAAATATTGCCCCAACAATTTATACAATTCTGAGAGATTAAGATTTCATATTACATGTATGCTGATTCAAAGGACTGAACCCCTTTCTATTAGGGGTTGAAATTAACAACCCTTTTCTGACAGGTACTTTTTGCAAACAGAAAAATAAATTTTTCTCTGTCAAGTCATTCTTGCTCAAAAACATCCAAACTGAAGATAGAAAACTGTCAACAAATTAATTAATTAATTAATTAGACAAAAATTAAACAATCAGGCCTCCATAAACTGGAAGAATTTTTTCATATTTATGCAGTATTACAAAACTTGAAAGCAACATTATTACCGTATTTCGTATCATTAATGCCTTCAGGCTACTATTCGGAGGAGACAGATAAATCTTCTGACAACCCGAGACCGGTAATCGTTTTCAAATATTTCAACTCCTGTTCTATATATATTAATGCATTTCCAATATAGGCCTACATGTACTTTATAAGCAACATATGTACTGGTATTACATTTATTACAAAAAATTCAGTTTGAAAGTGAAATATTGTTAAATACACTTCTAGTATCATGGCTGTACATCCCAAAATATTTTCATCTGCAGAACATCATTAAAATTGACGAAGGTCCATATTTTCATCAATAACTTAGAAAATGTACACATTTTGTGAGATTATGGAACAGCTGTTATCACAATTGTACACACAAATGTATTTCACATTACTCTGTAGCTATACCAACACTAAATTACATTGGCAGCTGTTGGAAAACTACAAGACAGACATACCCTAGAATACCAGTGATCTATTAATAGTGTCTCTAGATGATGTTGATAGAGCTATACAACTTGTAACATTACACATCCCACAAAGTCAATAAGACATGGACCAACTGATGCAACTAGAAGCCCTACATTTTCTATTGTCTGTTTGCTTTTCATATAGTTGTTCAACTCTTTTCTGCAGCAAACAGATACCCCCTAATTAGCTTGGGCACTCCAGCATACAACATTATCGAAAGCATCATGCTGCAGACAAACAGAAATCAAAACAAAATTTCACACTCCCTTTTCCATGCTGGCATGGTATTGTCAGGCAAAAATAAAATATTTTATCTTTATCATATGCCAGGTGAGTGCTGAAACTCAATACACTAATTAATGTTCTAATCACTGCACTTCTTATGTCAATACTTACAGTCTAAGAGCCATCTTGTTGATCTATGCGGTTCAGCCAGCCGGAGAGAGAGTGGAGAGAGTAGGGCACCCGAGTGATTGAGGTGGTCTACTGAATAGCAAAAGGCTTTTCACACCCACCACAACGATATATGCATGTGCAGGAGTGGTGTATGGAAGGTATTCCGCTGGTATATGTACATGTAGCTGCACACTCCGTCCACTGCTGTGTGACGACCTAATTGCTCGCCCATACAGATAGGCCATGGTTCATACCTAGAAAAAAATATAAATTTTTCCCTGAAAAGTTGGGAATGATAACTAGGATATTATACAAGAATATGTAACCATGGCAACAGTTCGGGGGATGGAAATCTTTCGAGATGTTTTATATATTATCTCATTTATTTATAACCAGTAAAATCAAGCTATGGCTGAAGTCAACAAGAATGAACAAAATATCAAACTGAAGACCATTTTAATACTTGTGAACATAGGCCCATATTAATGATACATGTATATAGATACCAAAAAACATGAAGCTGCGCTATCGAAACCCCTCGGCTCTGAACCCCAGCTATTATAATGTAAGGGTGTCTCTACCAATTGATTGGCTTGTGGGAAGAAATATTTACCCCTGGTATTGTAAGTGTACTTTCTTTGAAAAAAAAAAAGTTTTCCTTTTCGATAGGCATCTAGTGTCATTTTCAAAACAGATTTGCAGGCATTCTTCGCATTGTGTAAGAGAATATATCAATAAATCAGTCATCCAATCAATAAATAAATGTGATAGTATACAAACATGATATAGAAATTATATGCAAACTTAACATAGGAATTAGTGGATTTTATTAGACAAGGGATATAACTCTGCAAAATACTTTCTGACACGACTCATTTTCGATAGGCATCTAGTTCAGGTCAGAAGAAACAACAGGGTTCTTACTCTTTCACAGTTATGAAATTCCATGACTTTCCATGACTTTTTTGGACAAATTCCATGACTTTTCCATGATCTTTTACTGTATTTTTTTTACCGAAAACGTGATTTTCCCGGACCCGCGAACTTCATTTCATCGAATGTCGCGTGTTGTCTGTGAAATTGCCAGAATCTTCCATCAGTGCATCAGTTTTCATTTACTATTTAGAAATTATTTTTATTTAATCAGACCCCATTAACAAAACGGATTTATTGCTTTCTTGATTCTCTTTATTATATTATTCCATGTGAATTTCTACTTTTTCTGAGTAATTCCACTTAAGAGTAGCTTCCCGTTAAAGTTTTACAAATTTTACTAACACGAATTACCTCCCCTGGCTGTTGACAAGGCTTCGTTGACATCGTGCATATATTATTATTAAAAGAAATTTCACTTCACCTGTTGAAGTGCCACTTGCACTAGAGGAAGAGGTAGGCGTTGCTACACTGTCATCTTTATCACTGGTTGTAGTGGTTCTCTTGAATACTGACAACGTCATCGATACGTTCTTCATTGCAACCGCATGCTTCTTGCTGCCGATGTGGCTTTTGACAGCTGCCTCACCCATGTTAGAAATATCAAAGCTTTTCCGGCAAACCTTGCAGCCGGCCTCGCCAGGGGTCTTCCCACGTTCGAGCCACTTCCGATAATTCTCGTTACGCAGCCACGATGGTCGAAAGGAGCACTTTCCTGGCATTGTTTCACACGGTCGCATTTTCCGTTTTCCGTCCTTCCCGCTTCAGGATCTGCGCGCCATTTTCCTCACAAATGCATCCTGGGAGTTTAGGGGAATTCCAAGCCCAGTTATCTCCCCTGATGGAAGATTCTGGCAATTTCACAGACAACACACGACATTCGACGAAATGAAGTTCGCGGGTCCGGGAAAATCACGTTTTCGGTAAAAAAAATACAGAGAAATATTGACATTGACCTGGCGGACATTTTCAAGTTTCATTTGATTTTTCCATGACCTCTAACAAAATTCAATGACTTGATACGAAATTCCATGACTTTTCCAGGCCTGGAAAACAATTGTCAATTCCATGACTTTTCCAGGATTTTCCATGACCGTACGAACCCTGAACAACTGTATCACGTTAGGATGTTGTATATGGAACGGTTCTGAAATTATCACAATAACAAATCATAAATGGATTTTTATTTGTAAAAAGGGGCATAACTCTGCAAAATATTGTCCGAGAGGACTCATTTTCGATAGGCTTCTGATTTACGTGAAGATAAATAGATGTAACAAGTTTGGTTGCCATGCATGAAACGGTTCTGTAGATATCGTGGTAACGGACGGACGGACGGAGGGACGTACGGACGGACGGACAGCCGTACATGATGACGACAATACCCCTAGGCCAAAGTTGGCCGAGGGGTAAAAACTGATTTGAAGATGCTGTAATATCATTTGTTTGCAGGATTTCAGCAAAATTTCAAGTTTCATAAAATTTGTTAAGTGGTTTACTGCATTCACACATCACTGAATAACAGCATCTTATAGTAGTCTCCATGATAACAGTGACTATTTCCTTCAGTACTGTAAACAACATGTACTTCACAAATACGAATACAGGGCATTTCCCCCTCCCCCCCTCCATTAGTCTTCCCTGATTATTGACATCCCCCCCCCCCCCGAGCATTCTCCTCCCCACAATCGTTTTATACTTAATATCATAAATATTATATATTGAATGTTTATATCATAATTAAATTAAAATACATTTAACAAAAACACAGGAAGGAAGCAATTGTATGCCCCCACCACTTTTCCTGCTTTAATCATGACACTGCCCACTTGCCTGTTCTGTTGTTTATTGGTTGGTGGAGGCCTAATTTGGATAATTATAAAAATTCTGTTTCAGTCACTTTTTTTGCCATGCCTCACACAATACATATTCCAAGTATCAACCAACAAGTGATAATACGATGTTTCGATGCAAGATAGTCACCAGGGCTTTCGCCAAATCCGAAAATGTGACCTGGTTATGAGACCTACATTCCTTGGGAGTATATTGTGGTGAAATTATGAATCAATCAGTGAACTTTGAATTTTGCACCCAATTCACTCTTTTTGGGGCAATTTCATACTTCAGGACCTATGTTGTCTGCTTTGGAATGTAGAATAACATATAATATAGCCATTTTCCTGGTCCAAATCGGTTATGGACTGAGATCCAGCCTGGACAAATAAATATATCCCATTCACTTAGATTTGACAAACAAAGGGCCATAACTCTTGAAAATATAACCGAAAGCAGAGAAACTTCACGCTGCATACCAATGGGTCACTGACCACATATCATGCAAATTTCATACATGTCCATACAATATTAACTGAGATCCAGCCCTACAAGTCTCAATTCACAAAGATGAAGAGAAAAGGGCCATAACTCTTGAAAATATATGCGAAACGCGGAGAAACTTCACGCTGCACAACTACAGGGCACTGACAACATATCCAGCAAATTTCATAATTGTCCATAC